>PITA01002407.1:24374-154198 GCA_004023965.1 Spilogale gracilis | reverse complement strand
CCTATGATCTAATAATTCTGGCTCCTCGGTATTTACTCAGGAGGAATTCATACAACTGTGCACCAAAAAGGTGTATAAGAACATTAAAAACAACATGACCCATAACAGTCCCAAAGAGAAACAACTAAATGCCCATTAATGGTAGAATGGAAAAACAAGTCGTGCAATACTCCTATGAAGGAATACTATATAGCATGAAAAGGAAAAAATCCTCTCATGTAACAATCTAGCTTAATCTCACAGTGTTGAATGAAATGATTTAGACATGAACATTTACATACTGCATGAGTAGTTTACCTAAATCCAAGAATAGACAAAACTATAAGTTAGAATGTAGAATGGGGGTAAATTTTAAGGAGGGTGGAAACAGTAAAAGAGGGGATGTGAGAAGGGCTTTTGGAGAGATAATGGTGCTCCATTTCTTGGACTAGGTATACTGGTTACACTGAGGAGTTCATTTTGCATATTTTATTAATCTGTTCAGTTATGATTTGGGCCTTTTTTGGTATGCATGATAGACCAATAAGATTATTTATTTTAAAAAATGTGACAATCCTAGAGGAAGCACATTAACATCATTTGAAAAATAACATAGGCAGACTCCTTTTCCTTTTTTTTTTAACTTCACTGGTTTGTAATTAGTTGTGTATTATCCCTCCTTTAACTAAAGCTATTCATCTCTTTTTGTTATCAGGAAACAGTAAGTCTGTAGTGTTATTAATTTTCCTAACACTGATCTTTGTTCTGGTGTCTACTTATAAGTCTGCTTTATTTTCCTAAACTGCTTGTATGAGATGACATTTAACCTTCTTTCTTAATGCTAGGCTTATTCATTTTTTATTATATGGTGCAAGAGACTGACTACTTCATTGTCTTATGAAGCAGTCATATGAGAATTTATATATTGAAGTGCATATTATTTTATTATAAATTGCTTTTCTCCTTTCTAGTGATGTTATATTATTTATGGAATTATGCATGGCAGGTTATTTTATCCATGAATTTAATTAGGATAATAAAAGGGGTAGTATAAAGTAATTTATTACTCAAAGCAGGACTTGGGTCTGGATTATTTTAGGATGGAGAATCTCTGATCTAGAGAATAGGGGTTCTGCTGAAGAATGGATATTATCTTCAGAAGGTGGAAGGAAAGGAACATAGACTTTCTAAATCCCACTTTCTGGAATTAAGTACCAGCCTCTCTCATCTGGTGGTAGAGGAATGAACACAGGCTTTGAGGACTCTCACAACTGGTTTCCAACAGGTACGGGTGTGCCATTTGCTAGCTACACGACTTTGTGGAAGCCACTTAGCCTTGGTTCATCAATAAAATGGCACTATTTCCTGCCTCCTTAGGGCTGCCACAGGAATTTAAAGAGGTAACACCAGACAAATCTTTACACAGCAAATGACTAGCCTATAATTGGCATTTAACAAAAGTTAATGCATTTCTGGTCAACCACGCCCATGCCCAGAGCCACAGGTAACTCCCAGAGTACCTCTGTGATAAAAAAAAGGTTGCCCTTTCACCTGAATGGGTGCTGCCTCTTATCAAGGTTCAGCACTTGGTGAGAAGAGCACTTCCCCCTGCCTTGCCTGGATCAGGGCTTCTATGTAATCCTAAGCATACCCCCTCTCTTTCCAGTTAGACTCCCATACCGAAGGAATGAGTTTTCATAGATGTACTAGGGTTTAAGAACATGATTACCATCAACAAAGTTCCAAGGAAATGGCTGGACACTCCATCTGTCCTTCGCATCCTCAAATATATCAGATGGCTCGAACCTTGAAAATATCCGAGAAGCTTGGTACCAGATGTCTCCATCAGAAGGCCTTTGAACTAAACTGTTTGCCTCATTTAACAATGGCTCCATGAGTCACCACTCTCATAAACAGACTTTAACCAAGAAAATGAAGGGTGTAACTCAGACTGGCTGCTAAGCAGCAGCCCCACCCTTGAAGTCATTGTGACATTGCTTTCTGAAGGGCAATGTAATGGTGAGAAGGAAGCCAGAAAGGCCCCTCTTTGAAAATCAGTTATTCTAATTATTGGCTGCATAATTATGGGCAGGGTTTTCTCACAAGATCTCAATTGCCTCACCTATAATGTAGGGACAATATTCACCACACAGGAGATAGCCTATATAAAGTACCTAGTCTCATGCTTGGGATGCTCACCTTGTTAGTACCTGCCTCCCTTCCTGCCTTCACCGATGTATTTTTTCAACAAATGCTTATGAAACTCTTGTAATATGCTGGGCACTGTTCTAGGCAATGGGAACATAGCAGTAAACTGAAATTCTTATCCTCAAAGAGGTCAATTCTACTGAAGGAGGCAGACAATAAAAAGGGTTACTATATACAATGTAAGATATGGGAGGTACCAAGAGAAAAAGAGCACAAGAAGGGCAGAAGGAATAAGGAGGTTTCAATTTGAGTCTGTGCAGCCAGGAATCTTCACTGAGAAGCTGGCTTTGAGGAAGGCTTGAAGAAAGTGAGGTCAAAAGTCAAATGGAAATCTGAGGAGTGTTATAGTGTTATATAAATCTGAGAGTGTTATAGCTTGTACAACGTTCTGAGGCAGGAATATGCCTGGACTATTTGAGAAACAGAAAAGAAGCTAACAGAAGGAATGAGAAGAGTCAAAGGAGGTGGCAATAGAGCCTTCATGGATCTAGGGCTGGATTGTGCCCGTCCTCTTCTTGCATGTCATAGGTATTTGAAACATTCATTTGATTGACTAGTTAATATGTAAAAGTAGCAGGAAAATGGGGGATACCATTTTTTTAGGCTGCAGTGATTTCTGCATTCTAGAAATGGTGACAGAATCTTTATGGGGAAAATAATGACATTGGAAGAAGGTGTTAGTCTGGGAAACCACTTTGATCTAGCAGGTGGCCAATGTGTTGTTCAAAGATGCTTTTCCTCAGAGTCAATGGCCTCTTCCACATCCTTCACCAAGTCCAGTTCCCTTCATCCTCATGTCCCCTCCTCAGTGTTATTTGCCATAGTAGTGACCTAAACAGAAATGCCTTCCAAAAAGTGTGCCCAAATTCCTATGTTCTATTTTACTCTAGGCTTTCTTGTTCTTTGGTTAGAAATGTAATTACAGGGCACCTGGGTGGCTCAGTGGGTTAAAGCGTCTGCCTTTGGCTCAGGTCATGATCTCAGGGTCCTGGGATCGAAGTCCGCATTGGGCTCTCTGCTCAGCAGGGAGCCTGCTTCCTCCTCTCTCTCTGCCTGCTTGTAATCTCTCTCTCTGACAAATAAGTAAGTAAATCAATCAATCTTTTTTTGAAAAAAGAAATAAATATAATTACATTAACAATAATACCCAATTTTAATGACTTTTGCCTTTACCTGCTTATTTAGGACACTCCCATATCTATGATTTTGATCTCTAAGACATGTCATGTAAGCTCTCAGAAGTCAGTACATCAGCTACAATCATGAGTGCGATTTTCTCATATTCTTTAACCCTATTCCAGCCCTGTCTTCTCGATGGTGAATATAGATCATGTCCCCACCTTTCCATCCCCACTATGAACTTCCAATGGCTCCACAACTCACTTACAATAACATCCAAACTTCTAACCATGTTTCAAGACCTTGTATGATCTGACCACTGCCTTTTTCTTTGCTGTGCCCACTACCTCTGCGCAGCCTTGGTCTTCTTCTTTCTAATGTGCTGTGTTCATTTCCTGTTCAAAGACTCTGTAGTTGCTTCACCTGTGACAAAAACGTCCTCTTTCCAGGTCTCAAAATGACTGGCTCTTCTTGAAGGTCAAGGTTCATCTCATTTGGGACCTCCCCACAGAGGCCTTCCTTTAAAAAAATTATTTATTTAAGAGAGAGAGGGGTGGGAGGGGTAGAGGGTGGGGGAAAGAGGATCTCAAGCAGACTCCCAGCCTGACACAGGGCTTAATCCCAAAACCTGAGCCAGAGCCAAGAGTCGAACACTCATCCGACTGTGCCACTCAGGGACCCCCTCCCCTGCCCTGCCAACAGCCACCTTCCTGTCACTTTATATCACTGTTATACATTTTTTCATTTCTTTGTTTGCCTAACACTCTCACCATCAAAATATAACTACCATAGGGGTGGAGTCTTTATCTTATCTACCACTTTGTCTTCAGTACCTAGAATATTGTCTGGCACATAATAATCACTAGGTATTGTGAGCTCATAAATATGTCCTCATTACCCAGAAAGCTGCTTGTGCCTCATCATTATCACCAAAGTGGTCACCAACTGTGTGAGCACTGACAATTGTATCAAGGGAGGCGCTGAAGTATAGTAGTTAGGACTGTGAGCTCTGGAGCCAGCCTTCCTGGCTTGGGATCTGTCTCTGCAACTTATTAGCTGGGTGATCTTGGGCAGCGGACCTAATTCCTCTATGCCTCAGTTTCCTGGAATGAATGTTACCTTCCTCACACGGTGGCTGGGAGAATTATATAACAAAATACATGTGAAACACCTACAACAGTGTTTGACATACACTAAGCCTGCTGGCTTCTAGAAGCCATTATATTAGGATTTTTGCAATAAAAACGAACTTAAGCCAGCTTAAGCAGCAAAGAGGAATTTACTGTAGGGGTATAGGTGTGTTTCACGGGGCCCAAAGGCAGAAATGTGTCTGGGTCTCAGGAAGGAACGGGAATCACAAGGTGGAAAGCTGTCAGTAAGTGTCCTCCATCTCTCATGGTGGCTTTTCTCTGTAGATTAGATCTCCTTTGGTCTGCTTGCTTTGTATCCAGAGCAACTGCCCTTCTCCACGGTCTCTCACTATAGCTCCTGAGTTTAAGTATCCCAGGGCAAGCCACTGTCAAGAGTATGACAGTCACTCTTTGTTGTCTGTTGCACATTTCACGGCTTGATGGTCTGATGAGCGCTCTTGAGTCTGATGTTCACCCGATTCAACCAGCCGTGCCAGGGGAGGAGAAGATGCAGTATAAGCACAGCAGCTGGGGACCATGACCATGGCTTCAAAGAAGAGGATAGTCTCTTGATAAAGGAACACTGTTGTTCCATGGCTGGGCAGACATCTCCAAAGGAGTCCACTGCACAAATCTTCCCAGCACCTGGTCTGGGAGGCCCTGGACACAGCCTTGGGACCTCAGTAAATATGGACAGAATTCCCTGGCCTGTACCGCCAAGTGTCACAGAATCACTGGCTCTTTCCTGAGGAGAGACCCCAGGCTACAGACCTATGCTTTTCATGTCCTTATTCCATCCCAACACCAAACATTCAAGCATTTCCTTCTGACAGTGTCCAACCTTCATGCAGATCAATCTAGGCAAACAGAAGACTGTGGGGTTGCTGGGTCCCCCACTTCCTCACACAACTCTCTTCATCCACCCTCTGCCTCTGAACAGCCTGTATTTTCACATCTATAACGGTTTCCACCCCAATCACTCAAACCCCCAAAAGGCTCATGTTTTGACTGACTTTTATTGCAGAACTCTAGGTAGGAGCAAGATGTACTAAGCGAAGGAGACTTGGGAATGGAGGCAGGTCGGGTTTATGCCCAGTTGCAGCAATCACAGCTGGTGTCAAAGACAAGCCCGGCCTGGCAGTTCTGCTGGTACGTGACTCCGTTCAGGCAATGCCAGAAGGCATTCCTGTTATTCGCCACAGGGTAGAGGCCGTCGGCTTTCCCGGCACAGAATCCACTGCCTCCAGAGCTGCCTCCAGAATGGCTGCTCCCGCTCCCACTTCCGCTCCCACTTCCGCTCCCGGCAGGAGGAGTTATGGGCTCCTCGGGCTGAGCAGGGGCAGTGCAACCTGAAACAGCACAAAACAAACTCATGGACCTGGAAGAGGTTCCCACCGTCACCTAGACGTGAGGAGACGGGTGGCCCTGAGGAGGAGGTCTGGAGGTGGGGTGCTGTTAGCTCTGCATTCCTACAAGTGAGGAGATACAAGATTACTCCATATTTAGGAAAATTTCAAGCCATTCCAGTTTTAAATTTGATAAATTCTCTCTCCCCTTATGATGTCAAAATCATTTTTAAAAAATTACTGAGCACCGGTATGTGAAAAATACTTGCCTAGGATCTGGGTATAAGTGGCAAGCCAATAAGCTCTAAGAGAAAAATCTGGGGAAAAAAAAATGAGGGATGTGGTATTTTTCCTGAGTTACAGATTGGAAACACGTGAGCAGTACTGAGGGGGTTTTTGTTCAGTCCCCAGGTGGGCTGAAAGAGACTTTTAATGAGGGAGGGTTCATAGGAAAGTAAATGCTTATATACTGAAGGTCAGCCAAATTTCTTGGGCTTTCCACACTTTTGAGACTTAGCTGATGTGGAAAACTCACCCAGGTAGGCCTGGCTTCCCATAAGCACATAACATTCCTGATCTGGAAGTTCAAGGGTAGGGGAAGAATGAAGCACCTGTGTCTCAGCAGGGCAAGAGCAGGGAGGTGAAGTGGGAAATGAGACCCTGGCCAGGGGGGTGGACAGATGTTGAGTTGGAGAAGCAGCAGTTGTATACCCCTGGCATCCTTCTGTTTTCACTTACTTGCACTCTGCATCCCAAGTGATTTCTTCAGGGTGTTGATGAGGGGGAACTTGCCCTGGTTGCAGAAGGTGCCCGTGAAATCATCCAGGTCAATGGCCCAGACCATGGCACCTCCAAAATTGTTCTCCTTAAGCCACTGAGCCTGTTTAAGGATAGAGGACACCAGCAGTCATTTTACTTCCTTGGACTCAGAGCTGGGCCAACAGCATGTCAGAGGGACTGACCTTACCTTGATACTGAAGCTCTTGACGTCGTCATAGCCAACCCACTCGTTGCCCTGATAAGCATAGGGCACATCCTGAGGGGCATCCCATGCCTGAGTGGCTCCATTTTTCAGGAACGTACAGATCTTTAAAAAGTCAAGAGATTTCAAATCTTTTAAATAAGACTCCCATGAAAGGCAAAATAAACATCTCCCTCTTTGCTTTTTTTTTCTTTCATGTCTCCAATTGGGATTTCCTTGTTTTCTAAGTATGGGTTGTTATTTGAAGTAAATAATATCAATTTGCTTTTGAAATGTTCCTGTTATCCCAATCCTTAATGCTTGATTCTGAGAGCCCACACTAATTTGAGAGAGTTCTTTTATTCCCTTACATGCTAATATAAATGACCTTCAATGTGTAGTCTCTTTCTTGAAGAGATATTATACCTTACAGGTGCTGTTCATACTGGATTGGGTAAATGAATAGGTTACTTAAATTCTTGAAGCCCTCAGAATGATAGCTGTATTTTAAGTAGATAAGGAGCAGACAGAATGAGCATTCATTCTGTTCAGCACAGAGCATGGAATTCACAGAGTTGTATGGCCTAATCTACCTACCTCATAGTAGGCCCAGAACCCAGCCTCCCTGGTGTAGGGCCCAGCGGGCCCAGCACCAGAAGTGGGGGCGCCAATGCCAGTGTTGGAAGAGTCACTCAGCCTGAAGGTGTGGCCATAAGTGGGGAATCCAACGATGAGCTTCTCAGCTGGGGCCCCGCTGTTTTTCCAGTAGTTCATGACGTAATCCTGCAATGACAGCACGTTAGCTAGAGGCTCCACCCTGCTGAATGACCCAGTGCTCAGTTGTGTCAGTCCACTGTTCTAGCAGGCAAAATTGCACAATATTAATGACATATAGATTGTATTTTTGCAAAGCATTTTGGTGAAAGTATAGTTAATGAGATATGCTCAGCCACTAGAAAGGATAGTAATCCAAGTGAGACATTTGCAGAATTTTCATCTGTTTTGTCTGTGAATTTCCATGTGATGCAGAGCCTCCTCTCATCTGCACCTGCATGTGTGCAGGGACTCACCACATTGAGGTAGGCGTTGCTGCCAGTGTCAGTCGGGTATTTGTACAGGGGGCTGTTCTCTCCAGTGTAGCCCTCCCAGGGGCCATGAAGGTCATAGGTCATGACGTGGATGTAGTCCAGGTACCTGAGTGGGGTAAGGGATTTAAAAACATTTGTGATAGTCATTTCCCACACCTAAGTCTGCAAAAGATATCACTTCCAAAGCCTCTCTGAATAGCAAGACAGACTGAGGACAAGTCTGCCATGCCAAGTGGTAACTGTGGGAGTTTGAGGATAGGGCGAACCACTCACTGGGCCAGCTGAGGGATCTCATATCCGGACTGTATGTTGGAGATGCCAGCAGCTACTGCAGCAGTGATCATCAGCCTGGGCTTGTTGATCTGCTTGGCTTCCTGCTCAAAAGCTTCATGCATTTCCTATAGAATAATTAAGTCCAGTAGGTCATCTGTGCATCCGATTTCAGCTCCTTAAATAAGTAGGTTTGTACCATGCTTTTCTTTTTCAGCATGCTTTCATATATTCTAACTTACTTCAGTATCTCACTGTCTCTATAAAGTAGATAAGATTGATGGTATCAATCAATTTTACAGCGATCTAACATGATTAGAAGTTAGACAACTTCACCAAAGTCCCACAACAAGTTAGAAGCCAGGTCATGCCCAGAACGCAGGTCCCAGGAGACCCGTCAGAGCTGCACAGTTATCACTGTACTCTGAACTTACAGTTGCTGCAGTAAGCAAGCAGTATGCATGTTGCTTCCCTTCATCCAGTAAGTGAATTACTTTACAGGACTCAAATCCCATCAAATGAAATGCTGATTTGGTCAATAAGGGAAGTGGCTACAGCCAGGTGTTGGGTTCCCATTCAGCACTAGCACCTTTATTTTGGGTGACTGTAATCTCATTTGGAGCACTGGGTCCAGTTTTTACCATTGTTTTATTAGGGTGCGTCAGAGTGTGTTCCAGTGAAGGGTGGGTCTCAAAATTGCCGTGTAACACTGGCTAAAGGAACTAGGGTATTTAAACTGGAAGAAGATAAATTACAGGCAGGATGTTATAGCAGTCTGCAAATATTGAATGAGAGATTACAAAAGGTGTTTTATCCTTTGTTATGTCAGTGAGCAGAGCGAGTGCCAATGACTGGAAGTTATAAATTATGACTGGAGGCATGTTTTGGCTAAGAATAGAGATGTTCTTTCTGATCTCTAGAGCTGTTCAATAAAGAAGTAGATTGATTTTCAACTGGTGAGTTACTTAATATTGAAACCATTCGGAAGCTGGCTGACGATCTGGTATATGGGATGGTGTAGAAAGAATCTCTGTCTTGGGAAGGCGTCAATCTTTACATCCTTGGCTTTTCTTACTCCATTCACTTTACCTTGGTGATCTCTTGATTATCAGCCTTTGCTGATGACTTCAATACAGTATGTCAAGTTAGCTTCTTTGTCTTGGACTCTAGGTTGGTATTCATTCAGGGACTACTGGCCATTCCTATAGGAGGTCCTACAGATTTCTCACACTCTTGATGTTCAAAGACACATTAATGAGCCCTTCTTGTTTCAAATCTACTCTTCTTCTTGTATTTACATTTTAGTTAATGAGACCGCAACCAAACCAGTCCTCAAAGTCAGAAAACTGGAAGTCTTCTCACTTCAATTTCCAATTAGTGTCCAAATCCTATTGATTGTATTCTCTTAATGTCCCTTGTATATTTGCCCTTTCTGTCCTCACTGTTAGGAACTTTGTTTGGGCCATCAGCACTGTATCCCTGCTTTTCTACCTCCTTTTAACTCATCCTCCATGGTTAAGCCAGAGTTATCTTTCTAAAGAACAAGTCTTGTCATATCCCTCCACTGCTTTCAAAGATGCCCCATAGCCTTGAGAGTAAAATCCAAATTTTGACATCATCTACTAGTCCCACATGATCTGATTTTTACCACATATGCAAACTCACAATCATCCACACGTCTTCATTTGTGCAGTTCCTGTCTTCATTGCTAATACCAGTTGCTTTCAAGACTGAGCTCAAGTGTCACTTTCTCTAGGAAGCTCTTCTTGATCCTTCCCCAGAGTAGAATTAGACACCCTCGTACCCACTATAACATGCTCCAAACATATTATAAATGTTTGTTATTGTTCAACCTGCCACCTCATATTGTATTCCCTAATGCCAAGGATTATCTTACTCTTATCTTCAACCTGACACCTAACCCAGTGTCTGGGAAAGAAAAAGTGTTGAGTAATAATAGGCAGCCTACTGAAAAGCAGTGGGCTCTGTAGCCAGACTGCATGGGTAGTTCCAACACCTACTAGTTGTGTGATATTAAGCAAGTTACTTAAACCTTCATTTCTTCTGTAAAATAAAGATTATGATTCTTAGAGTGCCTAGATCATAGAATAGATGTACAGGTGAAATGAGTTATAATATTTAAAATACAATAGTAGAATAATGCCTGATACATGGCACACATATGTTTTTGTTGTTATCGTTATAAAATGCTGTTGAATGAAGGCATGATATCTAAGAATCTCTGTGATGTGAAGATTCCATAATTCTAAATTCCAGTTTAGTTGCACTTGGGAAACACCAGATTCTCCTCTGAAAGAATAGGCTTTGAATTTTCCTGGGTTCGAGATTGCCACTTCCCTCCTCACCTGCACTAGGACGGTGAAGAGATGCTTATCCTGAGGAGGGCTCCCACGAGAGCCAGGGTACTCCCAGTCAAAGTCCAGCCCATCAAACTCATACTGACGCAGGAATTTGATGACCGAGGCAATGAAAGTCTGGCGGTTCTCAGGAGTGGAAACCATGGTAGTGAAGCTGAGGGACATTCAAAGAAGGCAAGGTGAGGGAATGCCTTGGTAGCCCCCCAACACCCTGTAGCAAAACCAAACTTCTATATTTCTGTCTCAGAGCTCTTCACAGAGACCCACACCCCAGATATAAGTATGCTTCTGGTTTTTCTTTTCCTTACCTTGTAATCAGTACTCAGCCAGCCATGGGATTCCAGTGTTCCCTTTATTTTTTTAATCCACCCAACTCTTATTTTTCCCCTAGGTTGCACTTGTTGCTTTGGACACCTGGCTACCCCAGCTCACTGTGTTCTCTCTCCAAATAGCCCCCAAGTCCATATGTCCTTAAAGAAGTCTTCTTGTTTATTTGCATGACTTTCTCTTCTTTTCCCTCACAAGGTAAATAGAAGTGCTATAGCACTCTCCACAGGGATTGTGCTTTTGAAATACTTTAAGAAGAGGTTGTCTTGAAATCTTGGTAACTAAACCCTGTGAAAGGAATCCCAGAATATCCATCTACATGTAAACATATAAAATAAATTATGTTTTACTTTAATGTTGAGGTCTTGGTAGAGTAATTTATTCCAGTAGCTTATTTGTTTAATGTGCATCCTTCATACCCTGACTTAGATTGTGAGGTGTAAAGGAACAGAACTTGTTTTCAATAGCAAATGAACACCAGGCTCTCCCGCAGAGGACTTACGGGGCAGTTCCAAAGTTCCAGCCTCCAATGGCCAGGAGAGTTTTGAGCTGGCTGTTCCTATAAAGCAAAGAAGAGAAAAGAGAAACTTCAAAATCCACGAGTCCTTTTATTTAAAATAACATTGCTTTGGTTTGGGGCCTGGTCATATACTTTGATGTTGCCTTGATAAGATATTCTGCAGGATAATTTTCCTTCACTACTGAAGACTTTCTTTATAAAAATTGTTTTGTTTTCCAATACTTAGTGTAATACTATGTGAAATAAGCCAGTCAGAGAAGAACAAATGCTATATGACTTCAATCAGATGTGGAATTTAATTAAAAAACAAAGAGAAAAGAGACAAAAAAACCCCCAGGCTCTTAAATACAGAAAACAAACTTGTAGTTGACAGAGAGACAGTAGGTAAGGGATGAGTTGAAATAGGTGAAGAAAATTAACAGTACACTCATCATGATGAGCACTGAGTAACATATAGAATTGTTGAATCATTATATTGTACACCTGAAACTAATATAACACTGAATGTTAATTATACTTCAACAACAACCAAAAATGGTGGTGTTATCATAAATACACTCAAAATTCTTTGAGGAAATCCAAATTATGGGAGTGGATTTTATAAAAATAAGTATCTATTGGTAATAATATACATAAAACTTAAAAGCATAATTAAATCATATTCTGCTATAATCAGATGAAATGATAAATGCTGCTTGAGCATAATTAATTTATGAGCCTCCAAGATAATGAATATAAAGCAATTGCTTAAAATTATGCACATTTTTCTTGAATAGTGGTTCTCAAGATTGGAGTACAAGGGTCAGGGTGGAAAAACATTAAAATTCTGGGTTTATAGCCCCTTTCTCAGAGACTCTGATTCAGTTGGACTGTGAGAGGGACTGAATTTTTATTCGGTGCTCCATGTGATTTTGATGCATAGTCAATGGATCACACTTCAAGAAATGCCACTCCCCAAGAGTTTACTTCCTCTACCTATTGTAACATAAATTCTAATAGTTCCATTCAGGATAAATAGCCTGATTTCTCCTAGAAATAGCTAAACTGAGTAAATCAGAAATTAAAAGATACCAAGGTTATTGTTTCTTTGTTATATTTCATTTTTACACAAATAGAACTCTTAAATACAACAGACATTTCTGATTTGGGGGGCTCAGTGATGTCTAATCTTCTTTATCTTCCACCTCCTCCTCTCTAATGTACCTATGATGGCTTGCAGTTTCTTGGGTCATTAAAAAGACACTCACAAGAAAAAGGAGAAACAGAACTGATATATTTTGAATACGTGCTAGAGCAGACAATGTGCTATGTTATCAATATCCTTGCTACTTAAAGTGTAGCTTCCTGGACCAGAAGCATCAGCATCATTGGGGAGATTGTTTGAAATGTAGAATCTTTGTCCCCACCTCAGACTCACTGAAGAACTCATTTTAAGAAGACCCCAGGTGATTTATTTGCACATTCATGTTTGGGAAGCAACCTAGGAGATACCAAATAAGGTATCTCTGCCATCTCTTACTTGTTTTTCAGGCCATTGAAAGCTTGGTAGAGAGTCACATCATTCCATTCAATGGTGGTGATCTCGTTGTTCCGCATCCCAGCAAAGGCATAGATCAGGTGAGTACACAGGCAGGGGTCAATGTCATCAGGCTTGAAGCGCCCCAGGCCTGGCCGGTACTGAGCCCAGTTAGTGAAGTAGCATGTCAGCTGGTAAGCAGAACCTTACAGTAAGAGCAGTAAGAAGTGAGAATAATGACCAATTTAGGTGCCACTGAAATGTGTTGTGAGTTTTGGCTTTGCCTCTGTTTCCCTCCCTTTGCCTCAATGCCTGATCTCTGTGTGGGGTGTTTAATATAAATATTCTTGCAGATGAGTTCAAAGATTCTAACTTGGAAACTAGTCACTGACTTGGGGTTAGTTATTTTTTACTCCAACAGATACATTTGGGGACCTTAAGCCTAATAACCACTTAAGAAAAGATGTCCAGTGGTCCTGTGAAACCCAGTGAATACCAGTTTATAACTACCAGTGGTCATGCTAAAGAGGATAGCAGTAACAGCCAATCCATCAATGTCAAACCCATCTGTGAAGTAGACAGCAGCCCTCTTTCCTTCATATGGCTTATCTCTTGATATACTTTTAAAAATACATTAATCAGACAATTGCATTATGAGTAATTTATAGAGATTTGTGGTTTATGGTCAGAATGGATTATGTCAAAGATAAAAGACAGAGTTCATGACTTACCTAGCTGAGCATACAGCAGAAGGGCCAGACCTAGAGGGAAAGAAAGCACATGTACTTTGAACCAATTGTCTGTGCCCTGTGACATCTGATTCTGAATCCTTGGGTGCCATCCTGTTTGCCTTTGGTTGTTCCAGCCCAGTGGCAGGTAGAGATTATGCCGAAGAGTAGGCTTTCCAGTGAAGGTACCAGTAGATCTGCACTTCCCTCCTTAGTCAAAAATGGCCATGGCACTCTCTTCTTCCACCTTTCATGTCAGTAATAAATGTTCTGAATTCAGAGTTCACAGCCTACTATTTTGGAAGATCTACTGAATTTCTACTGAAATTACCCAGAATGTACTCTACTCAATGAGTACACATCCATCAGTGCTTCACGTCCCTGAACCAGGATGAGTAGAGTTTCACAGATAAGGCATCCTCCAAAGAAGTGAATTCAGTATCTCCTGGAGCTGGGAATTTTCTTGGAGCCGGTGTTTAGGGGATCTTACAGCAGAAGAGAAGTACGAGGAACTGTGAGGCAAGACTCCACATGCCTCTCCCCAGTTCTACCAGAGCATGTCTGACATGAGTGTTTTATAAATTGAGCTAGAGGTATCATTTAGAAAATGTTCTGAAACTATAACAAGTTTGTAAATCACAGCTCTAGAACAATGAATAAATTGAGGATATAGCTTGATTCTAAACAGTTTACTAACTTAACCCATTTAAATGATTGAATTTCTAGCTGAGATTTTTAGGATACATCAGCAACTCAGTAGGAGAGTAGGGAATAAAAAAAGAGAAGTAATTCTGGGAACAGTAGAACAAACATAACTCACATAATTCTATCTCAGTTCCTACTGATTTTCATCCCTGGAAAAACCAGACCAAGGATTCAAGCGTGCAAGTAAAAATTATACCAATTAAAATAAGGTGGTGCAGAAAGATGGGTGCAAAACAAGAAAACAATTGATAAGGAATTAGGGAATAAGACAAGTATTGCAAAAAAATAAGCCTTTCTTTTAGGACCATGTCCATGGGATCACTGAAGGTAGAAATATTATTAGACTCGGCTGAGAGTAAAGGAATAAGAGACACATTGATTTGTATATGTCAAGATTATCTTGGAAACTTGAAATGATGAAAGAAGAATGGAAGAGCCCAGACGTATAATGTGAAGACTGTTTCATGGCTGTCAGATCCAGAGAGAAAAAGAAGTGTAAGAGTAAGGCTCTGTCTCTGAGTGCAGACTCACCTGTGAGGAGAGTAAGCTTTGCCATGGCTGTCACTGGTACTGGTCCAGCAGAGCCTGGATTGACTTTTTATAGCATCTGAGCCCCAGGTTATTGTAAGGACTTCCAAGTGGAGAACAATGAACTCAAGTGTGTATATAGCTAATCAGTAAATTAACAGATCTGTTCCCTTACAAACACCTCGCCTTACACATGCAACCTATGCTCTCCCACCACCACCACTTTCTCTGCTCAAAAGGGACAAAGCAATGCCATGACTCCTAACAAGGTGGCAGATACATTCACAATAGAAACCACAAGCTTAATAGCTTTTATGGTAGTTCCCAGGGTTGATAAGCATCTGTTTAAACACCGGTTAGGTTTTTATGTTGTGGACATTTCATGCCTGACATCAAAGCATATCTTTATTGGAAAGCAAATAATAAAAACCCTTAGAAGTTATTAGCTGTTTTTAAACCCTTTTTCTTCATGGAATTATTCATGTATAATTTGTACAATCAGCACGAACTTTCTATCTCTAGGTGCTACTTTCTGAACATTTTATCCACACCTGTTCTTTGGAATGACCTTAAGTCATGATCATAGGATAATTTGATCTGAGAATGTATGTTTTCCAAAATGTCCCCTCTGAAGGTCAGCAAGAACTCTCTAGTGTTCCATAGTTCCAAATTATATCCAGATGATGTTTAGAAAAATATTCTTGTGCTGCCGCTGGGTAGAGATGATGGTGAGGATATTGAAAGGAGTTTCTTTTAATAGAAATATTTGCAACTTGACTATGTCTAGAATTTTATTTCTAAACATTATCTACTACCATTACCCTATAATAAATTTCTGCTTCAGCCAGATGGTCAATTTGTTGTCCCTAAACATGTCTTGCATGACCTTGCTTATACTGTCTCTCCACCCTTTGCCTGTAACATCTTCTCCTCACTGCCTACCCCAATGTTGCAGTTCTTCAAAGCGCAGCTTAGACCCTCTCTTTAAAGCTCATTGATCTCTTCTTCCTCTGAAATACCATATATACCGTAGTACCTATTGTCTATACTGCTTATAAGCTACTGTCCTGTACAATACTTGGAAGGTAGTTGGTGGGCATATGGACACCCATCGTGGGATATCAGCACCTTTGTTGACTTGTATGGATGCAGACTGACTTCTCTATCACATTCAGAAACTAAGTTGTATCCGTTCACTCCATGATAATTAGGTCCTGAGTGTTTAGTTGCCACCTGTAGGACCGGAGAAAGTCTGGTAGAAGTGCAGCCAGGGAGGATTTCAGTTGTGAAAATAGTAATATCAACAAACACTATGTGCCAGAGATTGTTCTTGGTATTTTATATCAGTAAGAACATTTTTGTAAGTGACTAAAACCAACTCTAACAGGCACAAATTGGCATTTTGGAAAAAATGAGGATGCTCACAGCATTAAAGATAAGAAGATGGTACTGCCTCTGATAAAACAGAAACCAGACATTTTGGGGGATAGTGAAGCGGGAGGAGGTCTTAGAATAAGCCTTAATTTTATTTTTTAACCATGCTTCATTCCACATAAGAATCAAAGTCCCGGGAGAAATTGTCTGTGTAGCTTTGAGCTTGCATCAGACACTTGATTAGGGACAAAAACAGAGCACTTGGATTCAGATTTCCATGAGGACTGATCACAAAATGAAATTCCAGGAGAGTGGAGGGTGAATACTGAGTGACTGAAAAACAATGAATATTCATCAAAGGGTCTACTTAATTATTTCATTTAATCCATAAAAGCCATTATTACTGTTAGCCCAATTTTGTAGATGAGAAATTTGATCAAACAAATGTTAAGCACAAGATCCAAGATTCAGTGTCAGGATAGCTGCGTCCAGAAAGGCAATCTCTTAATCTTTACACTGCACTGCCTCCATTGGTGGGCCAAGTTGAACTGGGAGAGGCATTTCCCTGAGGCACCCAGGAGAATATGGTTAGGACAAAGAGCCAGAATTGTGTCAAATCAAGGTTAAGTCAAGGATTTGCAAAAATAACAAAGCCAGTAGTCTCAGTGTTGTCCTTTTTGGCACTATTAGGTCTAGCTGCTGTTTAGATTTAGTGAGACATTTTCTTTTGAATTTGATGCTTCTTGTCCTACATGAATGACCTGCAGGTAAACTATCCCTTCTTAAAAGCCCCTTAAGAACTCCAGGTGTGTCCCTATCAAGCCTGCCTCCCCTCTGAGCACTAAAGTATTGGAAAGAATTATCATCATAAGCTTTATAGAATAATAAAGTTTTAAAAATGTGGCATTGTGCATCCTTTCATATTGTTAGATTTTTTTTTCAATAAGCCTTCATTATTTTTAGATTCTCAAATTTATGGTACAGTGTACCACACTGCCGGGAGCCAGCTCCAGCAACGGTCAGGGTCCAGAGGGTGAGGGAAGGCATCAGCACTTTCGAAATGGGAGATCGAGCTCAAAGAGTGGTGTGGGGATCTCCCAAAAACACTGTTCTTAGAGCTCTTTATTTATAGCTTGGCATTACATATTTTCACAGACGGAAACTTATAAGATCAAAGAGTTTTCTTTAAGTGATGGTTCATTATTTTTACAAATGGAAACTATAAAATCAAAGGGCTTTTTTGAGTGATGGTTCACTAATCTCGAGTGACAACAGTGTCTTTGAGGGTCCATACAACAAGATAGATGTGCTTCGTTATATCCTAATCTATGGAACAAATCAATTACAGGCAGGAGCAGTCCTCAATTTTATTGACAGTTATATACTTCATGTTCCCAACAAATGTACCTGCAAATCATTATCCCATTAGAGCGTTTTACCTGCCCCAGCACAGGGAGGTGACTGAGCGGTCATGTAGACAGGGGGTGGCCATGTCTAAACTACTTATGTTAGTCATGGTTTTACTAAGTTTTAAAATATTTATGTCGTGCACCTACAATCCTATAATCATATAAGGATTGGTGTAAGGGAATTCAATACTAAGAAAAGAAAGAATTAGCTTGATTATAAGTGAAGTAAGAGGAAATAGTGTCAAAGAAATCATAGTAGTTAAACAGATAAGGAACAATGGAAACAAAAATTTTTTGGTGTCGATGACCGCAACTTTGCAGAGCTCCCTCACTTTGAGGGAGGATCATGGCGCTCCGTGCCTTGCAGAGGGAACCCATATGAGCGATCAGACCGCAGGTCTGTGGCACCACACATATGAGTTTAGATATGCATTTAAAGAAAAATGTTAACATGAAAACCCCTGTTCTAGTGCCCAGCTTAAATATGATAATACTATCTTTGAGTATAACTCTGTATGTCCTAACTCAGCTCGATGTTTCTCACTTCTCTGAAACAGATTATCTATCTGAATTTTGTGGTAAGTATTTTTTGCGTTATTTATAATTTCATCACATATTCCTGTATCCCTAAATAATATAATCATCAGTTTTATAATTCTTTATTATAATAATAATAATATCTTAATTAGTTTTAGTATCTTCCTTAATTTTAACTTTATATAAGTGAAATGATGCCAAATGTATTCTTCTGTTTCTTGCTTTTTTAGTCTAGCATTAAGTTTTAGGATTCATCCTGCATTCATCCATATTGTCAAAGGTAGCAGCTGTTCACTCATTTTCTTTTCTTTTTTTTAACGATTTTGTTTATTTATTTGAGAGAGAGAGAGAGAGAACAAGAGTGGGGTGGGAGGGGCCGAGACAGAGAGGGAGAAGCAGTCTCCCTGCTGAGCAGGTAGCCCAGCAACCTGGGATCATTACCTGAGCTGAAGGCAGGCACCTAACTGGCTGAGCCACCCATGCACCCCTGTTCACTCATTTTCATAGCTGTATGGTATTCTATTATATGAGTACACTACAATTCACTTTTCCTTTCTACGTAGAGTAACAAGTGTGTTGTTTCCAGCTTCCCTGTATGCTGTTATAAGCATCTCTTAACATATCTCCAAAAGCAAGGAAAACAAAAGCAAAAATGAACCTTTGGGACTTCATCAAGATAAAAAGCTTCTGCACAGCAGAGGAAACAGTCAACAAAACAAAGAGATGACCCATGGAATGGGATAAGAGATGCACAAATGACACTATAGATACCGGGGCTGGTGTATAAGATCAATAAAGAATTTCTCAAACTCAACACCTAAGAAACAAATAATCAAGTCAAAAAATGGGCAGAAGACATGAACAAACTTCTCGGGGCGCCTGGGTGGCTCAGTTGGTTAAGCGACTGCCTTCAGCTCAGGTCATGGTCCTAGAGACCCAGGATCAAGCCCCACATCGGGCTGCCTGCTCGGCGGGGGGCCTGCTTCTCCCTCTCTCACTCCCCCTGCTTGTGTTCCCTCTCTGCCTGTGTTTCTCTCTGTCAAATAAATAAAATCTTTAAAAAAAAAAAAAAGAAGACATGAACAAACTTCTCCAAAGAATACATACAAATAGCTAACAGACACATGAAAAAATGTTCAGCATCATTAGCCGTCAGGGAAACTCAAATCAAAGCCACCTTGAGATACCACCTTACACCAATTAGAATGGCAAAAATTGACAAGACAAGAAACAACAAATGTTGGAGAGGTTGTGGGGAAAGGGGAACCCTCTTCCACTGTTGGTGGGAATGCAAGTTGGTATGTCCACTTCGGAAAACTGTGGAGGTTCCTCAAAAAGTTAAAAATAGAGCTACCCTATGATCCAGCAATTGTACTACTAGGTATTTACCACAAATACACAGATGTAGTGCAAAGAAGGGCCAGATGCACCCCAGTGTTCATAGTAACAATGTCCACAATAGCCAAATGTGGAAGGAGCCAAGATGTCCTTAAACAGACAAATGGATAAAGAAGATGTGGTCTATATATACAATGGAATATTACTCAGCCATCAGAAAGGATGAAAACCCAACATTTGCATCAACATGGATGGAACTGGAGGAGACTGTGCTAAGTGAAATAAGTCAAACAGAGAAAGATAACTATCATATAGTTTCATTTATTTGTAGAACATAAGGAATAGCATGGAGGACATTAGGAGAAGGAAGGGAAAAATGAAGGGTGGGAATCAGAGGGGAGACGAACAATGAGAGACTATGGACTCAGAGAAACAAACTGAGGGTTTTAGAGAGGAAGGGGAGGAGGGTTGGTTGAGCCTGGTGATAGTTATTAAGGAGGACACGTATTGCATGGAGCACTGGGTATTATATACAAATACTGAATCATGGAGTACTACATCAAAAACTAATGATGGACTGTATAGTGACTAATATAACATGATAAAATTATATATAAAAAGACTCTTCTAACCCATTTGATTCTTACTATTGCCCCAAGAGGGAGGCAAGCTAGACTTTATTGTTCATATATACAGATGAGGAAATGGAGAACAAGAATTTGATGAAATTACACAGTCAGATGTATAGCCTGAACTGAAGCTCAGAATTGTTGACTCCTAGTCTGGTGTTTGTTTACCTTTCTTTTTGCTGAATTCTATATTTCCACTAATATAGCCTAAGACTATATTATCTCTTAGAACAACTTTTTATCACCCTGTTGTTTCACACGGAGTTTATTACGAAATAGATTCAACTTTCACTCATCACATGTGCTTGAGAATTTGATTTTTTTATAACGATATGCATATTTTCATTATATACACCATTGTGTTTTGTGTCACTTGTTTATAGTCTATGTCTCCTACTAATAAGTAAGCTTCTTCAAGGCAGGTACTATTTTTTATGCATCTTCATATTTCTAGTGAATTAGATAGTTCTTGGCATTTCAAAGATGAGACTACAATGAAGTTGAGGAGTGTATGACTCCTACCCCACAGAAAGGTGACTTCTTTGTTTCCAGGGCAAATGATGGGCACAGAGTCCTGGAAGGGAGTACCGGAAAGCTAAAAATGGTTGGGTGAAACTTCAGGGTGCAGGTCTCAATTTCTTGAGGCTGACCAAGGAAGATGCTCGTTCATAAGGAGGAAGACCCCTCATGGGAACAGTATACAGACCAGAAAGTGTCAAGTATACCAAGGTCAACCAGTCATTGATTATTCTCCTTACTGATGGATGTAAGCATTAGGTGGAGTTGAACAAGGCTTTTATTGGGAGATGCAATACAAAGGTTAAGATATAACTGAGTAATGGCTACAACATTGGTCTCAAGTTAGCTCAAATGGTCATGAAGCCAGTAACATCCCAGAGGGAAGGAAATCTCTCCTGCATGGCCTACTAGACTAAGGACCTACAATCTTTCACTGACAGTGAATTACACTGGCAGATACTGAGTGGTATAACTCAATAGAATATTCTAAAAGGAGAGTGCCTGTGTTGCTCAGTGGGTTAAAGCCTCTGCCTTTGGCTCAGGTCATGATCTCAGGGTCCTGGGATCAAGGCCCACATTGGGCTCTCTGCTCAGTGGGGAGCCTGCTTCCTCTGCTCTTTCTGTCTGCCTACTTGTGATCTCTCTCCCTCTCTGTCAAATAAATAAATAAAATCTTTAAAAAAAGAATATTCTGAAAGGATAGTGACATTACGAGACACCAAAATGGCCTCTTGGCTCTCCCTAGCTGCACCTACTTCTGGACTTAGATTCAGTCAGGGAAAGATAAATACCATATGATTTCACTCATATGTGGAATTTAAAAAACAAAACAAATGAACATAGGGTGGGAGGGAAGAGGCAAATCAAGAAACAGTCTCTTGACTATAGAGAATAAACTGATGGTTACCAGAGGGGAGGTGGGGGAGGGGATGGGTGAAATAGGTGATGGAGATTAAGGAGGGCACTTGTTGTGATGAGCACCAGGTGTTGTATATACGTGTGAGTCACTAAATTCTACATTTGAAACTCATATTATACTGTATGCTAACTGGAATTTAATAAAAACTTGGGGAAGAAATAGAATCAGTAGCATGAAGATTAACAGAAGAGTCCACTACCTGTGAGACTGGCATCAAAGAACTTGGGACAACCTGATCAGGAGTTCTTCTGGTAGGATCTAATGCAGGGCAGTCAGAACACATCACTAACCCACATCCCATGATTTCAGAGGTTTCCTTCCTACCTAGCAAGGGACTTTTTCTACTTCCATAAATATCCATGACATTTTGTCAATACCTGGGACCATCACCTTGGTGGGAATCCTGCACCAATGTTTTTCCATTCCTGTGGTCATGCAGTAGTTGGACCACTTCATTTGCACCAGCACCAGGATAAGAATGGCTCCTCAGTGCCCACATGGCAGAGTACTGGGACCATAGTAGGTGGTCGGGCAAAGATAACAGGCAAAGCTGCAATTGGGGAAACCATCAACAACCAGGTAGAGATAGCAGTGACCCAGTATTCTCCGCCTATCCCTTAGTGCATAAGTCCTGATTTCTCAGTTGCTAAGACAGGGCTAGGGGAATAAAAAGAAAAAGGTGTGGGAAGGGATATCTGGATTGGGTCCCAAATCACAGTTGTTCAGCACCAGAAAACTTCCTGTCCCCAGAATCCTAGGTTTGTAACAGATGGCTGAGAACAGATGGACTATTGCTAGGAATGGCTCTGTTTAGGATATTTATAGCATTGGGCAAGCAATCCAGTTAGCATACCAGTTGGGGTGAACACTAGGCTTAAGCAATTTGTCTTTATGTTGACTTCTTGGCATTCGGCTTTCAGTCTCTGTGGGTAATAAGAAACATGATATAGCCATCAGATTAGGTTTAGACATTGTCATAGTTTGCTCTGGCTGTCATAACAAAATACCATAGATTGGGTGACTTAAACAACAGAAATTTAAGTTCTGTCATAGTTCAGGAGGTTGAAAGTCCAAGATCAAAATTCCGGCAAGATTCAGTTTCTGATGAGAATTCTTTTCCTGGCTTGCAGACAGTCACCTTCTGGCTATTCTCACATAGGAGAGAGATAGAGACAGAGACTGAGAAATATCTAGTATCTCTTTTTAAAAACTTAAAAAAAAAGATTTCATTTATTTATTTGACAAAGAGATCGCAAATAGGCAGAGAGGCAAGCAGAAAAAGAGGGGGAAGCAGGCTCCTTGCTGATCAGAGAGCCTGGTGTGGGACTCAATCCCAGGACCCTGAGATCATGACCTGAGCCGAAGGCAGAGGCTTAACCCTCTGAGCCACCCAGGCATCCCAAGATCTAGTGTCTCTTTTTTATAAGGGCACAGTTCCATTGGATCAGGGCTCCATCCTTGCAACCTCACTTAACCTTAATTACCTCCTTAAAAGCATTATATCTCCAGTAAATGTGAATGATCCTTTCATGACCATCTTATTCTCAAGAAGCCCACAACCATCTGGCAGACTGTAAATCTAGGTCTGAGAGAAATATCGTGGACCTTAGATGTTGGGGTTTTTCAACTTCTTAATTATTAAAGAACCAGACTCTTCCTAGCAAAATTAGGACATGGGCTCTAATAGCTGGCAGTTCTACCCACTATCTCAGCATTCATCAATTGGGAGAACACTAGGCATTCCCCAGGAATGATCTTAACCTTTGTAATTACAGTGCTACTACTACGTGGAAACTTGGCCAAGGTCTCAATCTACATGTCAGCTCTCTGCCAGGATGGGTTGCATTAAACCTTAGGTCATAGACTATCATTGGTGTCCAGAGGCAACCAGCTAACTTCCTCTCCAGGAAGCCAGCCTACAGGGCATCAGTTAAGTTAATCATCACCTCTCATATATCTTCCATGAAAAATTGATAAAGAACCATCATAACAAGACATATCTCAGTTAAGTTATTGAGTTCTTCAGGCAGAAAAAATTTGTTGAATAACTTAAAAAGAATGGGTTGATAAAGGGATAGTTGGTACCCACTGGCCTCAAGCATTCCCACAACAATATTCAATGCCAGAGCAAAATGAAGCAATGCTTATTATCTAAAGTTAAGTTTACCTGGAAGTAGTTCATGTGAGAGTAATTTATTTGGGAGTAGAATCTGGGAAGCAGGAATAAAAGATAAAAGAATGAAATAGGGAAAAAAGGGAGGAACAATACAAAATATATTATTAAGTTGGCCATTGTTAGGGGCAACTGGATACTCAATCCCTTAAGACTATCTTAGAAGTCTTATGAAATGTGTTTATAGACCATCCAGAGAAGAAAAGTGGAAAGAACATGGTCCCCTGACCTCCCATGGATGACACTAACTCCTCTACATGGGTAGGTTGTCCCTGCTTTAGTGGAAGCCTGTATCTATGAAGCTTCATGTAGGAAGCCAGAAGTGTAGGACACATGTCTGAAGCAAAGGACAACAACTCCATGAAGGTGATGGAAACTTATGCAGAGCTGGTTGCTGCAGTTGTGGCTGAAGTTGAAAAGTAAGGCAGTGAGAATTTGAAGTGGTGCTAAGAGGTTTTGTCTATACCTATGGAGTTCTGATGAAAAGAAAGTATTAGTCTGTCATATAATACACTGCCAGGGAATTTTGCAAGTATCAAAGGAACAGGCAGACATTCTCACTTGTGAAGGGACTCAAGGTCTGTAGCAGCCACAGCACTACTTAAAAAAACTGTTCAGCTGCAAAATCAGGCAACAACAACAATAACAAAAAGTAAATGAAAAGCCACAGGAACAGAAGTAGCTCAATATGCAATGGCAGAAAAAAAGTACTAATACAAAATTTTGAGAAAAGGAGTGATCCAAGAATTTTATGTCTAACAAGCTATTAATCAAGTATAAAGGCAACAGTCAGGCTTTTTCATAATTGTGAGAAAATGGAAGACCAAAACTTCAAGCCCTTCCTGACAAACAAAAACAAAGGAGAAAATGAACTGCAGAATCCAGTATTAGAGAAGCTGTAGTAAAAGTACTAGTCATGAGCATTGCATTAATTAAAATGTAGGAGTTTCATTCTATTATAAAAGGAAGTGATATTAAAATTTTTGAGTAAATGAAAAATTTAATAACATAAAATCTGGAGGTGACAAGTACTGAAAGAGTGTTAAATGTTTCCATACCTCTAGCATTGAAGTATGAGCTTAAACATACAAGCACAGCTCCTAATTTCTATCGTCTTTTGTTCTTAACCCATTTCTTTGCTTTCCTTTGAGGCACATCGGATAGGTTTGTGTATTCTGTCTTCAATTCTTTTCCTTCCATTCCTTCTTAAACCTTGTTCACTCAGACTTTTACCACCAAGTGGAGTTCTACCTCTGCTCTTGGTGATGACCCACATATTGTTAAACCTAATGGGCAGCTCACAGACTGCCTTACTTGACCTATTGGAAGTATTGGACACAGTTGATCACTTTCTCTTCTTTCCAGACTCTTGACTGTCTTGGTGTTCTCCCTCAATTCATCCCTCCTTCTTTGGTCTTCATTACTCATTGATATTCTTCTCTGCAGCCTCTGGATATTGGAATGTCCAGGGTTTAGTCCCTGGACTCCTTTCTCTTTCCACACACATTTCCTTAAAGATTTCATCAAGTCTATTGACTTTAAATACCAACTGCATTTCAGCCTCCACAACTTTCATGTCCAACTGCCTTTTCAACATTTCCCACTAGAAATCCAATAGGAGTCATAATTCAGCATGTCCAAAACTGAATTCATGACCTTCCTCCAGAGCTCACTCTAACTTCAGTCTTTCTCATTCCAGTCAATGGAATGACTATCTCATTCCAGCTCTATATTTGCAGTTTCTCAGGTCAAAATGCTGGGATCATCCTTGAAACTTTTCTTTCCCCAGCCATACTCTACATACAATCCATAAAGAAATCTATTTAGCTAAAAAAAATACTTTAAAGCATAGCCTAAATTCAATCACTTCTGACCACCCTCAACTGCTGCTACCCTATTCTGAGCCATCATCTCTCTTTGGAGCAGTAGCCTCCAAACTACATTCTCAGCAAAGCAGCCAAATTATTTTTAAACAGAAGTCAAATGATTTGTCCACTTAAAGGTCGTCAAAGCTCCTCAGAGTAAGGGCAGAAATCTTGACAATGCTCTATAAAGCCTTAAACTATGGGTCTGCAAGCTATTGTCTAGACGAGGGCCAAATGTGACCTATTGCTTATTTCTGTGCAATAGCCTGGGCACTAAGAATGATTTTCACATTTTTAAATGGATGGAAAAAAAAACAAACAGGACATTTAGTGACACATGAAATTATACAAAATGCAAATTTCAGCATCCATAAATAACATTTTATTGGAATCCAGCCATGCATATTCCTTTATGCATTATCTCTGGCTGCTCTCACCACTACTACAACAGCAGGTTTGAGTGGTTGCAGTTAGACCATATGGCCCACAAAGCCTAAAATATTTACTCACTGGCCCTTTACAGAAAAAGTTTGCCAACTGCTGCTTTAAACAATCTGCTCTCTCCTGACCACATTTCTTGTAACTTCCCCCACAACTCTCTGCCTTTGCTCCCTTTTCTCCAACCAGTCTGGTCTCCATTTAATATGTCAGGGATTTTTCCTTAGGGCCTTTGTACTGATCTTTCCCTTCATAGCACTATCCCCAAGTTAGACGCAAGATTAGCTCAGGTAATTTGTGAGCTCTGTATAAAGTGGAAACAAGGGTATCCCATGATCAAAAGTGATTAAGAATCCAACGCATTAACAACAGAGCATTAAAGCAAGCACACAGTTCACATGCCTAAGAAACTGGCCAACCACGCCGTTTCAAACAGCAACTCTTTCCCTGAAGCCTCGAGCTCTTCTCCTCTCCATTTTTTATAACATGTTTCCACATCCAACATACTATATGGTTTATGTATTTATTGTATTTATTATTTAATATCTGTCTTCCTAGCTAAAATGTAAGCTCTATACAGACAGGGATCTTTCTCTCTTTCCTTCATTTATGTATTCCAATGCATAGAATTTTGCCTGGAATATAGTAGTTACTTAGTAAGTGTAATAAATTTTATTAAAAAAATTGTATGAGATTCAGCAATTATCATGTTCTTATTGCATTCTTATCTTAAACTCAAAACAAAATAACTATTTTATTAAAAAGAATATTTCTACCTATGATTTACAAAGTTGTTTCTGTCTGGCTGTCTCTTCTTTCACTTATGCAAATAATGGCTAATGGGTATATAATATTAATAAATACTACTATAATATTAATAAATACTAATAAATAGCTGATAGAATTAACCTTCTAGGGAACTGCTGTTTTTATTTTGTAATTGTGTAGTATTTTCAACTCCTGATATACGTGCATGTATTATTTTGACAAAAACTAAAAGTTAGATTTTAAAAAAAGATAAAGGCTGAGAACTGAAAAAAGTAGTGTGAGTCCTCAGATTGAAAGTGAGCATTCAGGGTGCCTGGCTGGCTCGGTCATTAAGTGTCTGCCTTTGGCTTAGGTCATGATCCTGGAGTCCTGGGATTGAGGCCTGCATCAGAGCTCCCTGCTTGGCAGGAAGCCTGCTTCTCCCTCTCTCACTCTCCCTGCTTGTGTTCCTTCTCTCACTGTGTTTCTCTCTGTCAAATAAATAAATAAATAAATAAATAAATAAATAAATAAATAAATAAGAAAGTGAGCATTCAGTATCAAGTAGAAGGAAAAAATAAAACCACACTTAAACATAAAGGTAAAAATAAACTAAAATAGTGAAACTGCAGAACTTCAATGAAGAGAAATGATAAAAGTTTGGTAAGAAAGGGAAGAAAGTAATAATGGTTAAATTCACATAAACTTCAATGAATCCTTTTCTTATCTTCAAAACCCCTAACATAAAGCTCTTCAGAGCAGGCAGAGCATTCTTTGTTATTAGAGATGTGGTTTAGATGGTAAAGATGGACAAAATTAGAAAAGCAGCTTTCATCTATGTGTCTGTTCTATTGATTTTATTCCACTCTGGTATGCTTATTAATACAAAACTTTGTAAGTGCTGAGGGATCTCTGTCTAGCCAGGTCTGCATCTTCCCAGTCACTCTCCTCATTGAGTTATACTATCGAGACAGAATCTTCTTGACTTCGGCTAGAATAAAAAGGTGTGATGTTTCTCTGTACTATGCCTACTAACTCCAGTTCTTTTATTTCTGGAGTTGGTATTTCTCATTTGTGGTCATCCTTCATCTTTGCACACTATATCTACTGTTTGATAATTTCTTCCTTATAAATCCCACCTTTCCAAGTAGAAGTCAGAAACTCATATTTCCTGTCTCACTCACAGCTAGTGATCAGGCCTGTGACCTAGAATCTACCAATCAGTGTGAACCTTGGACTTCAAAGTAAGCAACATGAGATGTGGCCATATGTGAGAGAATCTACCTTGTAAGAAGGGCAGTGGTGGATGTGACCTCTTCCTGGGCAGCAATGGTGAGCTGCTGGCCTCCAGTCTTGAGTGTTATTGGTTGTAGACAATTGGACATTGTGCTGTCTCAACTAGAAGCACTACCACAGGAGACAGACACTTTCTATCTCTCTCAGTCTTCCAGAGATTCCATGCACTAAAACATACCTTAATAAGTTCCATTATTGGGGTGCCTGGGTGGCTCAGCCATTAAACATCTGCCTTCGGCTCAGGTCATGATCCCGGAGTCCTGGGATCGAGCCCCTCATTGGGCTCCCTGCTCATTGGGAAGCCTGCTTCTCCCTCTCTCATTCCCCGCTCTTGCGTTCCCTCTCTGGCTGTGTTTTTCTCTGTCAAATAGATAAAATCTTAAAAAAAATAAGTTCCATTATTGCTTAGATTAATCAAAGTACAATTTGTTACTAAAAACTAAGAACTCTGGCCATTTATAAAAAACTTATGGCTAGGGGCGGCTGGGCGGCTCAGTTGGTTGGGCTGCCTTTGGCTCAGGTCATGGTCCCATAGATCCGGGATAGAGCCCTGCATCGGGGTCCCTGCTCGGCGGGAAGCCTGCTTCTCCCTCTCTCATTCCCTCTGCTTGTGTTCCCTCGCTAGCTGTGTTTCTCTCTGTCAGATAAATAAATAAAATCTTAAAAAAAAAACTTATGGCTTGGGCATTTGGGTGACTCAGTTGGTTAACCATCTACCTTGGACTCAGGTCATGATCCCAGGGTCCTGGGATTGAGTCCCACATTGGGCTCCCTGCTCAATGGGCATGCTATTTCTCCCTCTGCCCTCACCTCGCTTGTGCTTGTTCTCTCTTGCACCTGCTCTCTCTCTCTCTCTCTCTCTCTCTCTCAAATAAATTAAAATCTTTAAAAAAAAATAACCTATGGGTAACATCATACTTAATGGTGAAAAGCTGAAAGCTTTCTCTGTAAGATCAGGAATAAGGCAAGGATTTCCCCTTTTGCCACTTCTGTTCAACATAACTGGAAGTCCTAGCCAGAGGCTTTAAGCAAGACAAAAAAGTAAAATTCTTCACAGAAAAAAAAAAAAGAATGAATTTTTTCTGTGGAATGGGAAAAAATATATTCACAAACCACAAATTGGGGGTTAATATCCAAAATACATAAAAAACTCTTATAACTCAATAACAAAAAAATCCAAACAATCTAAATTAAAAATAGGTTAAAATGTTCAAAGAAGACATCTAAAGGGCCAAAAGGAACAAGAAGAGATGCCCATCACTAATCATCAAGGGAATGAGGTGTTACCTCACATGGCTGTCATCAAGAAGACAAAGATAGCAAGTGCTTGCAAGGGTGTGGAGAAAAGGAAACCCTTGTGCACTGTTAGTGGGAATGTAAATTGGCTCAGCCACAATGGAAAACAATAAGGAGATTCCTCAAAGGATTAAAAATAGAACCACTAGCAAGCCCACTTTTGGGTCTGTATCCAAAGGAAATGAAATCAGGATATTGAAAAGATATCTGCACTCCTATGTTATTGCAGCATTATTCACAATAGCCAAGATAAGGGAAAGAACCTAAGAGTCCATTAACAGATGAATGGATGAAGATGTGGCACACACAACCACCCACACACACAATATATATACACAGACACACACACACACACAGGAAAATTATTGAACCACAAGAAAGAAGGAAATCCTGCCATTTGTGACAACATGGATGGAACTTGAGGACATTATGCTAAGTGAAATAAAGCACAAAAAGACAAATACTGCATTTCACTTAAATGAGGTACCTAAAGTAGTGCAACTCGGGCACCTGGGTGGTTCAGTCGTTAAGCATCTGCCTTTGGCTCAGGTCACGATCCCAGAGTCCTGGGATGAAACCCCACATCAGGCTCCTTGCTCATCAGGAAGCCTACTTCTCCCTCTCCCACTACCTCTCCCACTACTCTCTCTTGCTATATCTCTCTCTGTCAAATAAACAAATAAAATATTTTAAAAATAAAGTAGTCAAACTCTTTGAAATAGAAATTAGAGTGGTGGTTGCCAGGGGTTGGAGGTGAGGGGAAAGGAGCAGTGGCTGTTCAATGGATATAAACTTTCAGTCTTTCAAGATGAAAGTTCTAAAGATAGCATAATAATGTGATTATACTTAACCCTACTGAACTATACACTTAAAAATGGTTAAGATGCTAAATTTTCTGTTATATACTTCTAAAAATTTGAGAACCCTATTAATACAATCTCCAGTTTTTAAAAGTTATTTAAGTTCGTATTTCAACTTTGTTTTGGATAATAAATTTTATTTGTTTGGCTTCAGTTCAAGGAAGCCTTCTAAACAGGCAACTTCTTTCAAGACACGTCTCCAAAGGCAAAGGAAACAAAAGCAAAAATGAACCTTGGGGACTTCATCAAAATAAAAACTTCTTCAAATCAAAGGAAAAAGTCAACAAAACAAAGAGGCAACCCATGGAATGGGAGAAGATAATCGCAAATGAAACTACAGACAAAGGGTTGATATCCAAGATCTATAAAGAACTCCTCAAACTCAACAACCAAAAAAAGATGATCACCTCAAAAAATGGGCAGGAGACATGAAGAGACACTTCTCTGTAGAAGACATACAAATGGCTAGCAGACACATGAAAAAATGTTCATCATCATTAACCATCAGGGATATTCAAATCAAAACCACATTGAGATACCACCTTATACCAGTCAGAATGGCCAAAATTAACAGGACAGGTAACAACAAGTGTTGGAGAGGCTGTGGAGAAAGGGGAACCCTCTTACACTGTTGGTGGGAATGTAAGCTGGTGCAGCCGCTTTGGAAAATAGTGTGGAGGTTCCTTTAAAATTTGAAAATAGAGCTACCCTATGACCCTGCAATTGCACTACTGTGTATTTACCCCAAAGATACAGACATAGTGAAAAGAAGGGCTATGTGCACCCCAATATTCATAGCAGCAATGGCCACAATCGCCAAACTGTGGAAAAAGTCAAGGTGCCCTTCAACAGACAAATGGATATAGAAGGTATGGTCCATATATACAATGGAATATCACGCCTCCATCAGAAAGGATGAATACCCAGTTTTTGTATCAATATGGACTGGATTGGAGGAGATTATGCTGAGTGAAATAAGCCAAGTAGAGAAAGTCAAGTATCATATGGTTTCATTTACTTGTGGAGCATAAGGAGTAATGTGGAGGACAGTAGGAGAAGGAAAGGAAATGTGAATTGGGGTAAATCAGAGAGGGAGCTGAAACATGAGAGACTTTGGACTCAGAAAGAAACTGAGGGTTTTGGGAGGGAGAGGGTGGGGGTATGAGTGAGCCTGGTGGTGGGTATTGAGGGCACTATTTGCATGGAGCAGTGGGTGTGGGGCATAAACAATGAATCCTGGAACACTGAAAAAAATAAAACAAATTATTATTTAAAAAATAAAAATAAAATAAACAAGGTCTCTGAACAGCAGGCAAACTAAAGATGAGTGTCTCTTGAACAAGTGACACACAGAGGAGAGGGCATAAATCATCACTCGGTGGGACAGCTGGAGGATCTCATAGCCAGACTGGATGTTGAAGATGCCAAAGCAATCAGCCTGGGCTTGTTGATCTGCTTGGCCTCTTGTTCGTAAGCTTCACATGTTTCCTATACACAAGTAGGAGAAAGTCTATGAATATCGGCTTTGAGTTGACTTCCATGACAACTCTATGAATTAAATTCATCTTTCCCATTTTTCATTCTTCAGCCCCCTCACTGGAATAGGGTGCTTCATCTCCAGCTGAGATCGTAAGGAACTAGGTTTTCTGTATAGCCTCAGTGATTTTTCACAGGAGACTGGTTGTAGGCTCTCCAGTCAAAATGATATGGAACATGGCTTAGCTCCACCAGGATCATGGAGAGATGCTTGTCCTGAGGAAGGCTCCCACGAGAGCCCGAGTACTCCCAGTCAAAGTCCAGCCCATTAAGCTCAGACCGAAGCAGGAATCTGATGACTGAGGCAGTGAAGGTCTGGGCAGTTCTCAGAAGTGGAAACCATGGCAGTGAAGCTGAGGAAGACCCACAGAAGGCAGGGTGAGGGGAGTCCTTGTTGGGCCCAATACCTTATTGTAAAATCACTGAGGGAAATCATCTCTAAAAACTGTTTCAAAGTTCTAGGCACCAAAAGCCAGAAAAGTTTGCAGTTGACTGTTCTGAGGGAAAAAAAGCAAAGATTTGTTAGTACATATGGAAAGATCATTCATTTCAACATTAGCTGTTATTGGGATTAAGAAGCCAGGAGGTCTGATGCAGCCTCTCATACTGGTTTTCTTCATTCTCATCCTTATTCCTAAATTGTGAGAGTGGTTTGAGTAGGTGGCCTGAGGTTGATATGTTTCAATGTCTCTACAGTTCTAATTACGCCCCTTGGAATGGAGCCCCTGACTAAGGACACTGAGTGCTTCATCAGTGCCAGCTTTAGGTGGCTTCCAAGGGAAAGATTGTTTTCATCTGAGTCCACAAGTACTTGGACTTGGCTAAATTTCCTTGGCAACTGAGCTGGACTTTAATTGACAACCATGTCTTATGAGACAGCCATTCCTCTTAATGTTAGAGTCACCACTGCACTGAAAATAATAAGAAAGCTTGGAACTTAACTGTGTGCTGCTTGTTGGCCTATTTAGAATTGTAGCCTAGAGGCTGCTCGGGAAGGTTTTGCTCAAAATGTTCTTGAAGGTTAAAAGATTTTCGTCCTTGGTCTTTTTACTATTTAGTCATTTTCAGGTCATTGAAAGCTTGGTAGAGTCACACACAGTATTCACAGCTAGTGATCTCATCTTGCATCTCCACAAAGGCTTAGATCAGGTGAGTACAGGAGCAGGGATTGATACCCTCAGGCCTGAAGTGCCCCTGGCCTGGCTGGTACTGGGCCCAGTTGGCGAAGTAGTGTCAGCTGGTAGGCAGAATCTATTATCTGAAGGGTGAGAAAATATTGCATGAAAAGCTCCCCAGAGAATCATAGGTATCTTCAGAAACCACAGATTTCCAGATTATTGTCCTGTTGAAGTCTCAAATGGAGGTGGAAAATCTGCATGAGAACCCTGTGTATTGTGACACGCCCATAATTAGCAGGCACTTCAGAAGGATAACTCTAAGAGGTAGCTCTATTCCTCCAAGAGAGAATTAAAGAACCTTAAAAATCAGTGCCTCAAGGCTGAAATGAAACCTTATAGCTAGTAAAATTTGATTTAGATCTATTCTAGCCTCTTCTACATGCTAATAATAACAATTATTAATGCTTACTTGGCACTTGTTATATACTAAGCATTGTTCTGTTGATTTAAATTGACTCATTAATCCTCACCCAAACTCTTGTGAGGTGAGTCCTATTATTACTTCCATATTCCTCATTTGGAAACTAAAACACAGAAAGGATAATGGTAGAAGTCTATTTAGCACTTAAAGTTGTCTCCCTGAGTAATAATTTCACCCAGGGGAAGTGAACCATCCACGAGCAGTCAAGAGTCCTGGCTTCTGGTTTGTATTCTGCCATGAACTCTGTATTTCTTAGGACAGGTCATAGAACTCACCTCTGTTTTAGTTAACTGGTCTGTGAGATGAGGTATGAATGCTTTTCCTGTTCACCTCTCAGAGAAGAGTTGTTTCAAAGATCCAGTAAGATGACGATTTGAAAATGCTTTAAAAGCCAAGTGCACCATGCTCATGGTTTCTCTGTATTATTTTTTACTGTTAACATTAATTTTTAAGACTGCTATCAGTTGGTTTCAGCTTTAGGATTTTTAGATCCATGATCTCAATCCTATAAGTTTGGTTAGGGCATTTCAAACTCTCTAAAAAATTAATATTCTGTGTTTGAAGTAGAAAGACAAAGGGCCGTCCTGAATTTCCAAACTATGAAGACAGAAACAAACAATATGGTGACCCATCACAAGGATGCATACCTATGCCAGCCGCAAGCACAAGAAGTAGATCTCAAAACGACAGAGAATAATGATTTAGAAGAAGAGCAGCATTTGTAAACTTGTGTTTCACTTGTAAGAAACTTTTCCTGTTTTACTCTTTGAGTCTTTTTATCTTTATTTTATTTTATTTTTTATTAACATATGATGTATTATTTGTTTCAGGGATACAGGTCTGTGATTCATCAGTCCCACACAATGCACAGCACTCATCATAGCACATACCCTCCCCAGTGTCCATCACCCAACCATCCTATCCCTTCTACCCCTCTCCCCTCCAGCAACCCTCAGTTTGTTTCCTGAGATTAAGAGTTCTTTGAGTCTTTTTAATACTCTCTGTAGCCTCCCAACCTAGTGAGACTGTTTAACTTCAGGGTTTCTCCTGGAAACCCACTCCCCTTTTTACCACCCACAAGACCATTAAGGTGCCATGACCTGGAGGCGTGTGAGGGAGGGAGACTGCAGGGTTGTCCCCTATTACTGGGAAATAGACTGTGTCCCTGTACTTTTGCCAAAGTTGATCATTTCAGGAAATTTGTTTGAAAGTTTTAAAGGGGAAAAAGAAAACCAAGAGGGAGAGAGTGGTTCAAAGGCACAGAATTGTGGTAGTTCTTCCCAGTGAGGATGTTGAGATTGGTCATTTTGCCTCAGTGGTAGATACTACCTCATCCAACCTGCCTTCTAGACTCTCCTTTTCCTTGCACATGACTTATCAGATTCTTCTTTATTGTGATTGCCTCTAAAGTAAATGTTGATCTTTGTAGTGCTTACAAAGCTCAGACCCATTTAAGACTCATTATTGGCAAGGAAACCATGCTATCAAGATAGGGCTTGAGCTCAGGAACCACACCTATAAGCTCCATTATGGAGTAGCCTACATAATTCAGAATGGTTTGTGTAGTGGGATATACCCTGTTTGGATAGTGAAGCAACTAACTGACAATTTCACACTTTCTTTTTTATTTTTTCAGTGTCCCAAAATTCACTGTTTATGTGCCACACCCAGTGCTCCATGCAATATGTGTCCTCCTTAATACCCATCAACAGGCTCAGCCATCCCCCCACCCCCTCCCCTTGAAAACCCTCAGTTTGTTTCTCAGAGTCACAGTCTCTCATGTTTTGTCTCCCCCTCTGAATCCCCCAATTCACTTTTCCTTTTCTTCTCCTGATGTCCTCCATGTTATTCCTTATGCTCCACAAGTAAGTGAAACCATATAATTGACCTTCTCTGCTTGACCTATTTCACTCAGCATAACCTCTTCCAGTCCCATCCATGTTGATACAAAAGTTGGGTATTCATCCTTTCCGGTGGCTGAGTAATATTCCATTGTATTTATGGGCCACATCTTCTTTATCCATTCATCTGTTGAAGGGCACCTTGGCTCTTTCCACAGTTTGGTGATTGTGGACATTGTTGCTATGAACATTGGGGTACATATGGCTCTTCTTTTCCCTACATCTGTATCTTTGGGGTAAATACCCAGTGGTGAGATTTCATGCCTTCTTTGACAGGCAGAGGCACTGACTAAACATTTATTCATTCATTGTTTGCAGTATCATTTGCATTCATTCATTGTAAGAAGAAAGGTCCCTCCTTAAGTAAAGACATAGATGAGTGTGGACTACTCTATATTTTTGCCCCAAGATCCATTACCTACTTTCCTCCTATTTACTTGCCTGTTCCTATTCTTCCCACTTTGTCTGAAACTTCTATCACTGAAGCAGCCCTACCTTGGCTCCTCTCTTCTCAGGCTCTATCCAAAGTTTTGGCTGCCCCTAGCAGAGCATACCTGGCTACCAGACTCTGAGCCTAAGAGGTGACACTTCCCAGGTGGTTTTCTCTTCAGGCCAGAACTCTTCTCATCATTCACATTTCTCTAAGTGGTTCCAAATTTCACCTGGTCATGGAGGTTCTCACCACAATAACCTTTTTGACTCATCCCTTTCCTCTACTTGCCACAACCCACTGTTCACTGAGATATAGTGCTCAACCCCTTTGGTGCCAGAGTGCCTCCTCTTCTCAGGACCCTCCTTTCCACTTTCCACCACCACTGCTCTCAGAGTTTATCATCTGTGATCATGTACTGTGCCCTCACATTTCCTCATTTCCTTTTAATTCTAGTCAGTATATAACCCCAAGTCCCTGGTAGTGGTGTTGGTGGTGGTAGGGGCTTTAATGGCTCCCCATTGCCACATAGAGACAGTCCCTTCTCCTTCATCAGTCATCAAGGCTCTTCACAATCTAACCTCAAGTTACCTTTGCCTCCTGCTATGTCCTCAGTATAATGTTGCATATTAGATTATACCATTCTATACCACCCAAACCAGTCTCATCTTCACGTTTTTGCTGAAGCCATTCCTTCTCTCTAGAATATAGGATATATTCCCCCTGTACACAACTCCAACTACCATCTCCCAAATGCTTTCTACCATGACACTTTCCCTGATCATCACCACTGGAAATGATTACCTTCTTTATTTCTGCATTTCTGTAATTTTGTTTTACCACTCCTATAACTCATTGCTTATTTTTACGGACCACTTGTAGAGAAGAAGTGTGTAATTAGTGGAAGGTCCATACAGATTGAAGTTCAAATCCTTTCTGCTTCATAAGTGTGGGTATTGGAAAAGTTTCTTAATTTCAGTTTCTTAATTAATTCTCAATTCTTAATTCTTTAATTAAGAATTTCAGTTTCTTAATTTAGTTCTTAATTCTTCAAATGCCTACTGTGCAAGGCAGTTCTAAGCATTAAACAAAATATATGTGAAAAATCAAGTGCATTGTAAGCACTCCCCAAAATGATCATTTTAATTATAGAATACTGCATATGTGCCTTATCCCCCTCTGCTTAAGAACACTAATCAAACCAATATTGATTCTCATATTACACCTAAATTCTATTTCCTGTGCAAAATAGGCCCCAAAATAAACGTTGAACAGCAAGTGAAGTAATTTTAATAGGTGTAACTATTGTGAGTATTTTTATACAAGAACAGGCTAGTACAAGGGCATCTTTTTGGGCAGGGATATCCTGATCTCTTTGAAGTCACATCTTGTAGAAAACTGTCTAGATACACTGTCTGCCTTAGTTCAAGCACTAGGAATTGTAAGATGAATTTCAGTTGAGTCTTGCAGTCTGAGAAGGGCTGTCATGAAACTTGTAGCCGTAAAATTGAGGCACTGAGGCAGTGTGTACATCAGGTACACCTGGAGGAAAGGCAAGTGTGTTTTCTCTCATACTGTGCTCCAGCTCTCCTAGCTCAGCATTATTCTGTCCTGTGTTTCTCCAGTTGTGTTTCAGAATGTTAAAAGTGTTCCTGTCCCTTAAAAGTAAAATGGGTGAGTTAGGGAACACTAACAGTATAACATATGGAGAGCTTTGCTGGTACCTGTGGGTCTGGACTCAGTCCTACCTCTGACTTATTTTGGGTTCCCAATCTGTTGAATGGAATTGTGGTCCTGACCCTCCCAGATCTTATGGCTCTCAGATGGGTTCCAGAAAGTTCACAATCAATTGTGCTAGTTCCATAGTGGAGCTGCTTTCTTTGAAAGTCTTCCCATCCTGTTGTGGGCTCCTGGAAAGCCATAGAGAGCTATTACTATTCCTTTATCTGGCTTCTCTATCAATGGTAAGAGCAGAACCCAGCCTATAATTCCAGGGCAGTGCTGTTCATACCCTTTAAAGAAAAGAACCAGGATCACAACAGTAATAGAGGTAGTGTGAGGGAGGAGGACAAGAGTCAGATACAACCTTTAAACCAAATCCAATGTGTAATTGTTGAGAAAGTGTCCTAGACTTGGAAGTCAGGAGATGTCTAGTTTGTTCTCTGCCATTAACATGTTGAAGGACTTGGGGGCATCGATGTCACATAATCTCTCTGGCTTCCTATCTCATGTATTTATGGCAAATGATTTCATTGATCCCTTCCAGAAACAAATTAACATAGTCTCACTCTATCTCTTTTCCTTTGCCTTTACCAATGCTAGAATATCTAACATAGTCTCACTCTATCTCTTTTCCTTTGCCTTTACCCATGCTAGAACACCTAACCCTTTCGAATAGGATAAATGCCCAGATTCTCAAATTTCTATGTATTATTTGCTAGAATTCATTTGCCTGAAAACTAGTCTGCAATCTGAAGATTTTCCTTCCTGGCTTTCCTTTTCACAATTTTCACAATTGTTATTCCCTCCAAAGAGGAGAGAAAATAGAATGCAAAACATGTGGGTCAAAAACATTGTAGATTTAGATTTTCTTTCCAGTGAGGCAGTCAATCAGCAGATGTAGAGATGTGGATCTTCGTGAGACTTTTGATGAGTAAGACCACACCCTTGAGGTTGAACCCAGTGACATCATCGAGAATGTCAAAGTCAAATTCAAGACAGGGAGGGCATCCCACCCAGCCAGTGGCATCTGGTTTTTGTGACTAAAGAGTTGGAGAACAGCCACGCTCAGGCTACAATATCCAGAAAACTCCACCCTGAGTCTATCCCAAGTGTTTTCCTTGCCCATATCCCCTTACTGTCAAGTGTTATAAGCCACACCTCCTGCTCAAGCTCCATGGCCCTGAGGTCTTAAAAAAAAGGAGGGAGTTATAGACTTAAACCTAAATATACCAGTAATTGCATCAAATGTAAATAGACTAAATATTCTAGGTATAAATGAAAGATTTCCAATCTGTTTTCTGTTCTAAAAAATGCATAAGTCATGCTTTTAAGAAACATACAACAAAGATACAGCAAAGTCAAAGTAGAAGGATGGGAAAAGTACGCCATGCTAACGTTAACCAAAGAAAGTTGGTATAGCATACTGATATCAAAGCCGACTTTAAGAAACATTCCTAGAAATAAATAAGGATATCTGATAATAATAAGTTGATCCAACTAAAATATCTAGAAGTGTGTGATCTTTTCTTTTTAAAAGATTTATTTACTTACTTACTTACTTACTTACTTACTTATTTGACAGAGAGAGACACAGCGAGAGAGGGAACACAAGCAGAGGGAGTGGGAGAGGGAGAAGCAGGCTTCCCACAGAGCAAGGAGCTCAATGCAGGGCTCCATCCTGGGACCCTGGGATCAGGACCCCAGCAGAAGGCAGACGCTTAACCAGCTGAGCCACCCAGGCACCCCAGAAATGTGTAATCTTTATAATAATAAATTGACAAAGCTGAAAATTCACTACTATAGTAGGAGATTTTAAAGAACTTCTCAGGGTAGCAGAACAAAGAAAAAGGTAAGTGTCTAGATCTGAGCGCATGATTAATTTTAACTGATATCCACAAAACACTGTATCCACAGTTGCACAATCACATTCTTTTCAAGTGCACATGAAGAAGTGAAGGCATCAGGGACCCTTGTTTCCAGAGAACTCTCATCCCTGAAAGCACATATGAAGAAGAAATAGTCTCATGAAGAGACACATTCTGGCAGGTGGCACTCATAAGTGTGGACACAGAATGCTGAGAGCATTACCATAGACATTTACATATGGGAAAGGAGGTCGGAGGTATTAAAAGAAGGTATTCTTCCAATAAAAGGTGACTCACGAATCGGAAGGAGGAAATAGAGAAGGAGCAGTTCCCATCTTCTATAACCTTCTGGATACATACTGTACTCACAGTAAATACCGTGGGAAGACACCTATATTACACTATTCATTCAATAATGTTCATTGATGTGTTTGATAATGTTTAATGGCTGCCTACCTTTGTCAGGTACCATGTGAGTGCTGAGCTATATGAGTAAACAAGACACAGGCTCACCGTCATCAGTGCAGGCAGATACATAGGTGGAGAAGTATGACCTGGTGAATTAAGTTCTACAGGACAATTGAGAACAGAGTAACTATTAGATCCAAATAAAAAGGAGTCTGGCTTGAGGAGAGGGCAACTCTGCATTTGGATTTAAAGAACATTGTTTTTAGAATATCCAGCATTTGATATAGAGACATAGTAAGGGAAGGGAAGACATAGGGGCAAGGGAAGACTTGCAAAGTGATAATGCCAAAATTCACCACTCAAAAGCATAAAGTAGTTCTGTGATGCTGATGAGATGCAGGGGGTTTGAGAAAGTGAAGGAAAGTAAGGTACAGAAAGGATGCTTTTGTTTTTTTTCTTTTTTTATTTTATTTTATTTTTTTTAATTTTATTTATTTATTTGACAGAGAGAAACACAGCCAGAGAGGGAACACAAGCAGGGGGAGTGAGAGAGGGAGAAGCAGGCTTCCCGCCAAGCAGGGAGCCTGATGTGGGGCTCAATCCCAGGTCTCTGGGATCATGACCTGAGCCGAAGGCATGCGCCCAACCAACTGAGCCACCCAGGCGCCCCTTTTTTCTTTTTTTAAACAACTTTTTTTTTTTTTTTGGTGTTCCAAGGTTCATTGTTTATGTCCCACACCCACTGCTCCATGCAATATGTGCTCTCAGTACCCACTACCAGGCTCACCCAACCCCTCAACCCCTCTCCCTTCCAAAACCCTCAGTTTCTTTCTGAGTCCAAAGTCTCTCATGTTTCAGCTCCCTCTCTGATTTACCCCAATTCACATTTCCTTTCCTTCTCCCACTGTCCTCCACGTTACCCCTTATGCTCCACAAGTTAGTGAAATCATATAATAATACTTGACTTTCTTTACTTGGCTTATTTCACTCAGCATAATCTCCTCCAATCCCGTCCATATTGATACAAAAACTGGGTATTCATCCTTTCTGATGGAGGCGTGATATTCCATTGTATATATGGACCATACCTTCTATATCCATTCGTCTGTTGAAGGGCACCTTGACTCTTTCCACAGTTTGGTGATTGTGGCCATTGCTGCTATGAATATTGGGGTGCACATGGCCCTTCTTTTCACTACGTCTGTATCTTTGGGGTAAATACACAGTAATGCAATTGCAGGGTCATAGGGTAGCTCTATTTTCAATTTTTAAAGGAACCTCCACACTGTTTTCCAAAGCGGCTGCACCAACTTGCATTCCCACCAACAGTGTAAGAGGGTTTTCCTTTCCCCACTGCCTCTCCAACACTTGTTGTTTCCTTTGGCCATTCTGACTGGTGTAAAGTAGTATCTCAATGTGGTTTTGATTTGAATGTCCCTAATGGTTAATGATGATGAACCTTTTTCATGTGTCTGTTAGCCATTTGTATGTTTTTTTTTTTTTTTCATTTGTATGTCTTCTACGGAGGAGTGCCTCTTCATGTCTCCTGCCCATTTTTTGATGTGTTCATCTTTTTTTTGGTTGTTGAGTTTGAGGTTCTTTATACATCTTGGATATCAGCGCTTTGTCTGTAGTGTCATTTGCAAATATCTTCTCCCATTCTGTGGCTTGCCTCTTTGTTTTTTTGACTGTTTCCTTTGCTGTGCAGAAGCTTTTTATTTTGATGAAGTCCCCAAAGTTTATTTTTGCTTTTGTTTCCTTTGCCTTTGGAGACGTGTCTTGAAAGAAGTTGCTGTGGCTGATGTCAAAGAGGCTACTGCCTATGTTCTCCTCTGGGATTTTAATAGATTCCTGCCTCATGTTGAGGTCTTTCATCCATTTCAAGTTTATCTTTGTGTATGGTGTATGAGAATGATCAAGTTTCATTCTTCTATACATAGCTGTCTAATTTTCCCAGCACCATTTATTGAAGATACTGTTTTTTTTTTCCCCCACTGGATATTTTTTCCTGCTTTGTGGAAGATTGTTTGACCATAGAGTTGAGGGTCCTATCTGGACTCTCTAGTCTGTTCCATTGGCCTATGTGCCTGTTTTTTGTGCCAGTACCATGCAGTCTTGGTGGTCATAGCTTTGTAATAAAGCTTGAAATCAGGCAATGTGATGCCCCCAGCTTTGTTTTTCTTTTCAACATTTCCTTAGCAACTCGGCGTCTTTTCTGGTTCCATATAAATTTTAGGATTGTTTGTTCCAGCACTTTGAAAAATGTTGGTGGAATTTTCATCGGGATGGCACTGAAAGTATAGATTGCTCTGGGCAGTATAGACATTTTAACAATGTTTATTCTTCCATTCCATGAACATGGAATGCTCTTCCATCTTTCTGTGTCTTTGTCAATTTCTTTCAGGAGTGTTCTGTAGTTCCTCAAGTAGATCCTTTACTTCTTTGGTTAGATTTATTCCAAGGTATCTTATGTTTTTTTGGTGCTATAGTAAATGGAATCAATTCTCTAATTTCCCTTTCTATATTTTCATTGTTAGTGTATAAGAACGTAGCTGATTTCTGTGCATAGATTTTGAAGAGGATGCTTCTGTACAGAGGAAGCACAAGAGACAGATAATGATGGATTATTCTGGAAGATGGGATTACAGGACAAGCATGGAGCATTGTAATAATGACCCTAGAGCTTTTGAGCTCTTTTCATGTAATGATAGAGATGCTCACCCCACCCTTTGAATCTGAGCTGGCCTTGTGATGTGCTTCAATTAATTGAATGCAGATGGTGTGACACTGGTGAGTTCTGGGCCAAGTCATGAACAGGCCATGAAGCTTTGGCTCTCACGGTCTTAGAATACGAGACTGCCACGTTGGTGGGGCTGGCCTGAGGGAAGATGAGAAGCATGTGGTCAGTCCTGCTCATGGTGCAAGCTGACAGCTGGGCAATCACAGAAGCCCATCTCCTGGACTGCCACTGACCACAGGCAGGTGAGTGAGCCCAGCCAACACCAGTAGAAAAAGGACCCAACTCAACCCAGCCCAAACTGCTGACCCACACAACTGTGAAGGAAGTTGATTGCTGCTGGCTTTTTTTAATTTAATTTTTTTAATTTTTTATTTTTTAAAATTGTGGTAAAAAGCATACAAAATTCACCCTCTTAACCCTTTTTAAGTGTACTGTTCTGTAGTGTTTACCATATTCCCATTGCCGTGCCACAAATCTCTAGAACCTTTTCATCTTGCCACACTGAAACAATATATTGCCATTGAATGACTTCCCAGCGCCTCTCCCCACAGCCCTGGGCAACCACATTCTACTCTCTGTGTCCCTGCTTTTGACTACTCTAGATATCTCATGTAAGTGGAATCATACGGTATTTATGTCATTACAACTGGCTTATTTCAGTCAGTCTAATGTCCCCAAAGTTCACCTATGTTGTAGCATGTGAAATTGTGGCTGTTTTAAGGCACTGTATTTTGGGGTGGTCTATCATGTGGCCAAAGTTAACATTAAAGGGTGGTCTCAAAGAATTGGATTCATTAAGTCTGGGGTAAGGACTTCGAATCAGGTGAAAATACCGGTTTAGATGTTAGTTGGAGCAAAAAGCAAGAGGAAAGACTTCAGACCTAAACCACAAGCCATACAGGGAGGCTGAAGGATCAGGGTAAGACCCCTGAGCTTTATCCTCTTGGCCCGCATTCCCTCAACGGCCCTTCAGAATGCCATCAATGGGTGTTGTGTTCATGATGAAAAGGGTTCTTTGATTGATTATGTTGAAGAAATGCTACATAAGAGAAGCTGCTCTTGGAAAATCCCTCTTATCATTATCAAGAGTCCCGAGAAGCCCTCTGTGCTTATTCTGGCATTTCCCAAATGTGTTAAATTTATGGAATTTTTTCCAAGTTTGTTACATTACCATGCTACAGAACACACCAAGAAGAGGCTAACTATATACAGTGTTTCCCAAATTGTTAAACTATGGCATCCTTTTGTCATGCATATTTATTGATATCTTAAGAGTATATAGTTTAAGAAACATTGCAGCTCTGGTCCATAGAAATATATTGGGAAGCACATATCTAAATTTTTTAATAGACACCTTTAGAAAAGTAAAAAGAAACTGGTGAAATTAACTTAATATGTTTTATTTAATCTAATTTTCTGTACTATGATCATTTCATCATAGTCATTTATATAATTTATATATGTTATTGAGATGCTTTACCTTTTTTTTCCTCTTAGTGAGTCTTCAAAATTTGGGGTGTATTTCATACTTAGATACACATCTCAGTTTGGGCTAGCCAAAGTTCAAGTGTTCAGTAACCATCTGTGAGTCGTGGCTGCTGGACTGGACAGCCCTGCTCTAGAGAGCCCAGCAGAGAGCTCAGACAAGGCTTTTCTGTTAGAGGCTTCCCATAGGTTTTGCTGTAAGTGGTTGCAGTTTGGACGTCGGCCCTCCCTTTCTTCTGAGGGATGCTATAGGGAGCATCCAAGTATAAAAGGCCTTGTGTTTATTGTGAGAGTGTTCATCCTAACATTATACAGTGTTCTCTTTATAAATAACCCCGGGAGGGGAGTATATTTCTTCTCCTAGAATCTAAATAGGTTTTTTTTAATTGTCTTGTTGTTTTTTTTTTAATTTTCTGGACATTATAAATTGTGTAACTCATTTCCTGTCTTTCATTAGTTACCGGAAATACAGAAAGAACTTTGTGGCCCACATGTAGCATGAATATAAGATAACATTTCCCCAAATATGTTTAGTCTATTACTAGCTTGCAAAACTCTAGTGTTATTTAGAACCTGTTTTGTGAAATGCCTCAGCTGATGAAATAGCCACCTGTCACATCCAAATGGTAACTCTGTAAAAAAAAAAAAAAAAAAAAAAAAAAAAGAGTGAAGGAGTGAGAAACTAGAGACAGCAGAATCGGAGTGGAGCAAGTGTCAGTGAGGTGGAAAAGTGGGGCAAAGTCTGGGCACCTGGTCCCAACGCCTTGCCTGCCTCGGATCTGGGCACTTGGAACTTTGGGCCAGGAGGGTTTAAAAACCTAGGGCTGGGGCGCCTGGGTGGCTCAGTTGGTTAAGTGTCTGCCTTAGGCTCGGGTCATGATCCCCTGATCATGATCCCAGAGTCTCTGGAAGGAGCCCCGCATCTGTCTAACGCTCTGCAGGAAGCCTGCTTCTCCCTCTCTCACTCCCCCTGCTTGTGTTCCCTCTCTAGCTGTGTTTCTGTCAAATAAATAAATAAAATCTTTAAAAAAATAAAAATATAAAAACCCAGGGCATCACCCACTTGCCCCATGTTGCTGGGCATGCTGGTGACTGCCCCTGGCTACACCATGGTGGCCCACGCGGGCTGGCGGGAAGGGAACCCCAGGAGCCAGCGCCCTGTGGCCTGAAGGATCCTTAGAATCACAGAGGGCAGGCAGTGGGTGGCAGCAAGGGTCTGCACTTCCGGGGTCGGTTTCCTGGGCAGAACCTGATGCTCTAAGCAGCCGGCTGGAAGCACAGTATTTCCTTGGGATTCTGGTCAACGTTTGCTTTGCTTGAAGGCTCATGCCACCTCAAGGATGTTGGATGCGCCTACAGAGGATTTGAAAAACTCTTGAAAACCTTTGGCAATAGATCACCCAGCCAGTGGGTGGATGAAGGGCTCAGTTAGCTGCGAGAACTAGGAGGTGCAAGAGGCGTTGATCACCGACACCTCCAGTGCGCTGAGTGTCACTTTACCATTCATGGCCTCCTTCGGGGACAGCGTTGGGGATTTCCGCCCTGGGCGTACCACAACCCTGCCGCGTTCTATCCCAACACGCCTTGCCAGCAGGCTAGCTTCCTGCAGCCCCTTCATCTCTGTAAGCGGAGATTTCGGCGCTGGGGCCATCCCCTCAGCTCAGCTCAAGGGAGTGTAGGGTGGCGGGACTCCTCCACCTGCGGGAGGGAAAGGGTGAGAGTGGCCGGGTGGCGAGAGGAGGGAGCGCCGAGTGCCAGCAAGTGCGCTCTCCCAGAAGGCCGCTAGAGGTCGCTGTGGCAGGGCTCCGGCCCCGAGGGGAAAGGACGTTGCGGGGACGCAGGGGGTCGCCTCCCAGCTCTGGGCGGATCGCAGCTCAGGCGGGGTGCATGCGGAGGGCTGGCTCCGAGCGGAAAGACACGGGGTGGGGGGGGAGGTCGTCACTCGCGGGCATAGCTCGATTGTGCCCGCGCCGCGGGCGGGGTCCGTGCCCCTTAGGAGGAAGACCACACAGGCGGTGAGCCTTAGGGCTCCAGGATTTAGGTGGAGTGTACTTAAGTCGGGGGTGGGGGTGGGGGGCTCCTAAAATATTGAATGGCGCCCCCGACCTGCTCTGCTTTCCCCTCGTTCTGAGTAAGATCCAGAGACTGGATCCTAGGCTGGGAGTGAGGGGTGGTCTCCGGGGTAGTTGGGCCAAAGGAAGGCACAGTGTGGGGCAAGGTCATGCCCACCCGAGCCACCCTGCCGGCTTTGACAGGCATTTTCCCCGCCGTATGACTTTAGGCAAACTCTCACTCGGCCTTTCTGGGCTAAGTTTCCTCTCTCTGAAGTGGGAATAATAACCATGACTACCTCAGGGTGTCCTTGTGAAGATTCAAGAAGTTGGGGGCGCGTGGGTGGCTCAGTTGGTTAAGCGACTGCCTTCGGCTCAGGTCATGATCCTGGAGACCCAGGATCTAGTCCCACATCGGGTTCCCTGTTCACATCAAGCTCCCTGTTCGGCGGGAAGCCTGCTTCTCCCTCTCTCACTCCCCCTGCTTGTGTTCCCTCTCTGGCTGTGTTTCTCTCTGTCAAATAAATAAAATCTTTAAAAAAAAAAAAAGATTCAAGAAGTTGACGTTTCTTGGGTGCAGAGTGCAAGGCCTGCTTATAAGGCGCTCTGTAAGTGTTGGTTAAATGAATTAAAGCAACAAGAAGGGACTGGGGAATAGCGAGGGCGACTTCCGGCCCTGCCCGGGTAGCCTGGGCAATGAGATAAGGAGCCATGGGGACGTGGACCCTCAGGGTGAAGACAGAATCCAGACGCGTATACAGATGGCTAAGGGGCAAGCCATAGCGATCACACGATCACGGGAGTATCTGGAGAAACCCTGGGCGAAAGACCCTGGGCTGTGCGATATGTTCAAGTTTTCCTTTTGTAAATCACTTACAAAATGGCTGGGTCAGCACTTGGTGCAAATCCGGTGTCTTCTACTCTGCTGAAGTAAGAGAACATTCAGTGTATAATGGAATGTCTGACCAACAATTCTGAATCCCTTCACATAATTCATCCTCCCAACCCAGACACACTGGAGAGTGAAAGGGACATTAAAATTATGTCATTTTTGAAAGAGTTATTTTTGATTGTGTTGTTATACAAATAAGCTTATCAAAATTTCCATCAAGACTATTTTCAAAAATATATTTTCTAAAAAAGTACATATCAGCATAGTAAATCAAAATTTAAGAATCTGAGTAATTATTCTTGTTATATATTGCAGCTACTAAAGAAAACGGTATGGAAGTTCCTCAAAAAATTAAAAAAATAGAACAACCCTACAAACCAGTAATCAGACTACTGGGCATTTATCCCTCAAAATATAAAAACACTAATTCAAAGGGGTACATGCCTCCCTATGTTTATAGCAACATTATTTTCAATAGCCCAGTTATGGAAGCAGCTCAAGTGTCTATCAATTGATGAATGGATAAAGAAGATGTGATGTATATAGCCAACAGAATATTTTCAGCTGTGTAGGAGAGTGAAATTTTGCCATTTGCAAGGACGTGGATGGAGAGAGAGTGTATAACGCTCAGTGAATTAAGTCCATCAGAGAAAAACAAATACCATACGATTTCACTCATATGTGGAATTTAAGAAATGTAACAGATGAGCAAAGGAGAAGAGAAAGAGAGACAAGCAAAGAAATGGACTCAACTATAGAGAAGAAACTGAAGGTTACCAGAGGGGAGGTGGGTAGGAAGATGGGTGAAATAGGAGATGGGGATTCATGAGTACACTTATCATGATGAAAATAAAATAAACTCATTAAAACAACAACAACAAAAATCTGAGTAATTATATACTGACAAATATTGATCAGTTTCTTATCCATATTTCTAGTTCGGTACCAGTGACATTTCCTGAAGAATTTTTCAATATAGTTTTATTATTTTTTATTTTTTTTCATAATATTTCTTGAAATCTTCAAAGTCACTCTTCATAGTTAATTATTTTGAAAATGTTGATACCTTCTATGTTCGTTTGCTATGGCTGCCATAATGAAACAGGACAGACCGGGCAGCTTAAACGACAGAATTTGATTGTCTCACAGTTCTGGAGGCTAGAAATCTGAGATCAAGGTATCTGCTGGATTGGTTTCCTCTGAGGACTCTCTCCTTGGCTTATAGGTGGCCACCTTCCTCTGGTGTCTTCACATGGTCCCCTGTGTGTGTGCCTTGGGCCTAATCTCCTCTTCTTGTAAGGACACCAGTTGGCCTGGACTAGGGTCCACCCTCATGACCTCATTTTACCAATGACCTCTTTAGGACTATCAATCAGTTACTCTATGTATCTAACAATATTTGAAAATTTGACAATTTTTATTTTGCACAATAGTCTGTTACAGTTTGTTCTGGGCACATCAATGAGTGATTTGTGGCCAATCCCCAATCCCCAGGGCATTTCTGCTTTGTATATTTATTTTTAAAGATTTTATTTATTTATTTGAGAGAGAGAGAATGAGAGAAAGAAAGAGCACAAGAAGGGGAAGGTCAGAGGGAGAAGCAGACCCTCCTGCTGAGTGGGGAGCCTGATGCGGGACTAGATCCCAGGACTCCAGGATCATAACCTGAGCCAAAGGCAGACACTTAATGACTAAGCCACCCAGGTGCCCTGAATGTTTTTTTATTTAAAAAAATATAATGTTTTACTCCATTAATATTTGACTTTATTATCACCAAAAATACTTTCAATGTTGAGTTTTTTCAGTGAATTTACAATAGCATTTACAATAACGTCAGATGTTTTTATCTTTGACAAAATGAACCACCAAAAGCCTTACTTTTATTTCATGAACTGAGTGAAAAAATTTCACCCATGATTATAATGGACTTATCTGCTTTTCTATTTGAAGCCTCTGATAAAGTTGGTCTTACTTGTGAATTCGTTCTGCAAATAGAGCTCCAGATTTATACCTGTATAAACACATGCACACACAAAAAGAACAGAAAAAAAGGAAATATTAATTTGGCCCATTTCCCTATTCATAGTCCACATACCCACAACCTGTAATTTCTCACACTTCCCAGGATCCCACCACTGATGGTCTGAGGTCTCTGTGTAGCTCGCAGGTCATGGCACAGGTGACTGGTCACCAGGACCTCCCTAGCCATTCCTGGAGAGCAGTTAGCTATCCCCAGTCACCTCCAACCAAGCAAATGTCAGTTGATCAGCAAGCCCCCTGCCAGTGGTCACTGCAAGACATTTAAGCTTTGTCCAAAAGGACCAGGAAAGGGAAAATTGGTTATCCCTTGTGAACATTTAGATGCAACCCCATGTTAAAGGAAGAACTGTGTACGGAAGACAGCAGAAAGTGAAAGTATTAAGTGGAAGTCTATCGAATCCATTCCAGATCATTTTGATCCAACTAGTAACAAAAACATTCTTACAATACAATTGAAAAACCAGCCAAATCACTAAGTGAATGGGAAGCTGGAAATGCAATTACTCAGCAAAGCAAGATGGCTACGCATCCCACTTGTACCCCAGCTGAGGAGAGAGGAGGGAGAAAAACTCCCCTTACTGTTTGCTTTTGTCTAAAGAGCCTAAGCGGCAGAACCTTCCCCGGGGACCGGTTAGTGTAGAAGCACCTTCTCACTTGGTGAGCTGCTGAGTTGCCTTCTTCCTCAGCTTCTTCAGCTTGGACACTGGCCACGCTGTCCTGAAGATGGTGGGAACAAGACCTCCCGCCCCTGCTGTAATGTGCCTTTTCATTTTCTTGGTGTCTTCCCTGAGGGAACGGAAGCCTACGTTTGGGTGTGGTGAGGCAATAAAGATGATAAGGAGGTGATTTTTTTTAAAAAAATGTAATTTTGGAATCAGTGCTGAGACTTTTTGTTCTAACCTCACAGGTGTGGAAGTGGAGTGCTCAGATTTCCCAACATCATGCTCTGTCCGCAGTCAACCAGCACGGCTGCGTGGGGACTGAGCCCTGGAGTTGGGGGGCACGGACTTGGGGAAGAAGAGTTCCTGAAGGAAGTGAAGCTATAAATTAAGTGTCCTGAGTCCAGCTACTTTTCTTGGTCCTTCTGTAAGACCCTTTGGAGGCATATTTGTGGGAAGGAGCAAGGACTTGATCTCTCTTGCCACCTAGAGCCTCCCATTTCCTTTCCCCTTGTCCAGGATGGCCCACGGAGATGCTTGGAGATTTCCCGGCCCTGTTCCAGCTCCCGTCCAGCCCCAACATCTGGAGAGCAGGTAGGTGGGCTTCTCCTTGACATGCAGGGCAGACACACACAGATTTATAAATTCAAGGAGACATCTGGCATTCTGAGGCAAAACTTCCATCTAATTATCCTTCCGTCTACAGTCCCCAGCAGGTGGATGGCTCAAGACAAGTGACAGCACGAGCAGCTGGCTCAAGGCCAGGCCCATCGGACAAGCCTCCACATAGGTGTGCCCATTCGCTTAGGCATGGTGGGGGGCTGGCATAGAGATTCTTGACCCTCTGGCACAGAATCAGCTGTCACCCCACTCCCACCCCAGGAGCCATGGTGATGATGGGGGCTGAGCTGGTACCCCAGTAGAGGTGGGCACTAGAAAACCTGAAGAGAATAAGAAAAGGGCCCCTGTGCATTCAGGAACAGACTCCTTTCCCAGGATGAGTGTTGTGTCTGTAAGGTCACTGGAGGTTCTGCTCAGCCAAGGGAACATCCTACCCAAACCAGAGATTAAGTGCTTTGGGCAGGAATCTGCTACCCAAGTTCACAGCCCAGCTCTGCCACGAGCTGTGTGACCATGAGCAAATCACTAACTTCTCTGTACATCAGTTTCCTCCACTTAATGATGGGATGATAGCACTATCTCTTAGAATTAATATTATGAATATTAATCCAGGATTATGGTGGGAGGGGGATTATCCAATCATGGGGAGGACGGAATGGGAGAGTGGCTTTCCACAGTGACTCTGAGGGACTTATGGATTTATTTATTTCCAAGGAAAGATTTTAGGTCTGCCAAGTCAAGGAGAATGAGTCTTGGACTGCAAGCATTCTTTTCCCCCTGCCCTCTACCATCTGAGAAGGCTTGTCTGAGTTGGAGCTTGGATGGGTTGTAGTGTCATAAGAGACATAGTGCCCTTCACACAGCAGGTGTCTGGGCAAAGAGGGCTCCAGATGGGGAGTATAGGGAGAAAGGCCCCACATTGGTCAGCAGTTCCCACCAACTCCCAAGCATGCAAAGACCAGGGGCAAAAGCCTAATGGCCTGGAAGATCTCTTGCCCCCTGTGTCTATTTGCCATAAGCAGGATAGGAGCAAGTGAGGGGAAGAAATTCTGGTCTACATTGTGGTCCTTGAGCTGGATCAGGACCGGAGCAGAGCAGAGGAGGAGACCAAAGGGGAGTGTCCAGGAGTTGGGGGGACAGGAAGGTGCAGTCGCTGAAGGGAGGAAGGAAGCCAGCTGTGGCTGCCCAGAGGGCTCCCTCAACTGCCAACTCTGCAGCTGGGTCATTAGCTCACCTTGGGTCTGCGTCACCTTGCCTTATCTCTCAGTGTTTCCGGGATTGTAATTCATCAAGTGCCCTGGGAGGCGCTCTAGCTCTTCCAACTGCGCAGAAGGAGGTGTGTGGAGGGCTTTACCTTGAGGGTGAGGCTCTTAAGGTTGGCATACACAGTCCACTGGTCCCCCTTCTAGGCATAAGGCACCTCCTACGGGTTGTTCCTCACCTTGGTAGCTCCTTTCTGGAGGAAGGTGCAGGAGGAAGAGTCCGACTCAGATGTGCCCTCCTCTCCTTGGGCCACTTTTCCCTTGTCCCTCCTTTTCTTTTCTCCATACCTCACTGATCCTTGCTGGCAGTAAGAGTTCATGGTTCCATTTTCACCCCAGCTCCCCTGCTTTGCTTCCAGTGCAGCGCACAGTGAAGAGGTCACTGGCAAGAAACCACAATCTCATTTGACCTTAAGAGTTAAGCCATTTGTCTAAGATGACCTAACTGTAAGATGGCAGAGTCAGGAAGCTGACTGAAATTCCTCTTTTTTGTGATGTCTTCCAGCACGCACCCAGATCGCGAGACCTTGACCTTACAATCTGCCAATTGGTTTCCCAACTGGACTCAAGTGTCATTTACCTATCTGACCAGGCATTCCTGGGTTCTGCCTCTCACTAGGCTGTGGGCCAGGGAAAGCTTTTAACCACTCTGTGGTTCAGTTTCCTCAACTTTATATATTTTTTAAAGATTTATTTATTGAAGAGAGAGAGAGACAGAGAGAAAGAGCAGGAGCAGGGAAGAGAGAATCAGGCTCCTCACTAAGCAGGGAGCCCGATGAGGGGCTTGATCCCAGGACCCTGGGATCATGACCAGCGATGAAAGCAGACACTTAACCCACTGAGCCACCCAGGCACCCCTGTTTCCTCTTAAAGATGTCTTTTAAAACTCTACTATTCCTGCTTCATGCTGTTTGTTGTGGGTTACATAATAAATGAAAAGCATCTGCGTAATGCTTTGACAGCCGCACAGTTGTCATCTGGTCAATATGCTAAGTGTTTACTGGACACAAGATCCCTTTAGGTAAGTCAGTAGCTAGTTCCTACATGGCTGCGAGGCTGTGCTGCAAGGGGCACACTCCAGGGGATGGAATCCACAATGAGTCCCTCGTGGTTAGCACCTCTTGGGACACATGGAATACAGTCCTGAGGATCTGGGGAGAGAATAATCCAGAAAAATGACAGCAACTACCTGTCCTGGAAAGAGTGATGTCGAGAGCTCTGCTGCTCTGGGAGATGAGTACTCTTATTATCCCCATTGGACTGATGAGAAAATTGGGGCACAGAGAAGGTAAACAACATGCCCAACATTGCATAGCTAGCAAGCCAGCGACAAAACCACGACATGAACCCAGGCAGTCTGACTCCAGCTTCTGCTGTTGACTATTCTGTTTTTCTGCCTCTTGGAAACACAATGACCTGAGGAAACTACTAAACTAGTCAAAATATCCAAGAGGTGTCCCAGGGAGTGCCTACCTTATCATAAGAAAATCTGAATTCTGTGGCAGTGGTGGGGGGCTTTGGGGACTGAGTTCCCATGCTCCATCACTGTTTGCCACCCCTGGTCTGTGGTGCCTACATCTGGTGTTTTCTCAGTCTTAAGGGAATATTCTAAGCCCCTTGGAAATCCCTCTGTGTCTGGCTCTCACTCCCCTTCGGAGAGCATAGCCATCTCCAGCCACTCCTCTGCAGAATTCCAGGCCTTGTGTTCCCTGAGCCCCGTGTAGCTCATCTGAAAATATGCCCTGTGTAGCCCCCTTCATAAGCTGTGAGGATTAAGTAGAATTGTAAAAGTGGAGTTCAAAGTTTAGGTTCAAAAAATAATTATTTTTCTGGAAGGAAAGAAAGAGAAGAGAAGTGGGAGAATCAGGGGAAACTGATGGTGAAACGAAGGCGTCTGGACCCAGGAATAGCCCGAAACCCTAACAGCCTTAGTGTCTGCTCAGGGCACCATGCTTTAGAGGAAGAACTGCAACCTTCTCTATCAAGGGCCAGACAGGAACACTGTAGGCTTTGCAGGTCATACCGTGTCTGCTGTAACTTCCCGATCCCGCCACCGTAAGACAGGAAGCACCCATAGGCAACAAACTGGGCATAGCTGGGTTCCAAAATAAATTTTATTACAAAAACAGGCAATGGCCTGGATTTGAACCATGGGCTGTAGTTGGCTGTCCCCTGCTTTTGGTGGTTCTGCTCTGGTCGTCCTTCAGCTGCACCCTCGCCATGAGATGAGACTCCAGGACTAATGACAACGCTGTGCATCTCTCCTCTTCTAAACCATGACTCAGGATTCCTTTCCAAATACCCTAGTGCCCACTGTCATGGCCTCATACGCCTTTGCCTTGGTCCCACATCCTGAGTGTGGACACTAGGGCGGGTGTGCACATGCTTGGCCCAAAGGATCGTGTGTGTGTGTGTGTGTGTGTGTGTGTGTGTGTGTGAAGCCCCTGCTCAGTGAGAAGCTGAAAGGCAGAAGAGGGGGGCTACCCGGGGGACTGAGTGATGAACACATGCTTGTACAGAATTCCCAGGAGTCTGAGAATGCTAAATTCAAACTTGATCTTCTAGGTTGTTGTGAAATCGTGTTTGTTAACATGGGAGTATAAATCATATTTTAAGAGTTAGTTCTTTGAAATATTTTAACATATGAAATGCAGACCTCTACTTGTATCCTCTCCCTGGGCCCCACAAATAGAAGGCACAGGACAGCCTTACACCACAGGGTCAAGATTGCACAAATGAGGCCACACTTGCTGGAGCAAAATGGTGTGGGGGTGTGTATGTGGGTGTGTGCACGCGCCTCAGGGAACAACTCAGCAGCTGCAGGAGAACAAAGCCAAATCCAAGGTCTGAGAGGAAGTCAAGGGAAGGCCCAGAGGGGGAGATTTAGAGGGCCTCATCTAACTTCCAAAAATCCCATGCAAGAATTCCTGGAGAGGAAGCACACAGTAAGGTCACCTTGTCTACTCTGATATAAGTTAAACTTGGAAACAAACAAATATTTCAAAACCCAAGTTATGGGTAACCTGAGGCCTAAACTGAGTCACTAAAGCATAGATGCTCAGACCTGGAAAGTGGCTGCCATCTAGTCTAGAAGATTTCAAACTGCCCTGGGCCCTACTCTAGGGCAGCATGGGCTGTCCTCTCCAGGTGTCTGTCTGCAGGGACACCTAGCCCTCTGCTCCTCCACTCTGACCATCTTGGCCTGGCTGGTGGGTCAGCAGCAGCTCCTACCTCCCCAAGAAGCTGCAGGATACCCGCAACCCAGGGACGGCAGGGGCAGCCAAACCCTTGCCTCCAGGACAATAGGTAGGCTTGGGCAGGAGTGCAGCAACAAAGGCTGTGGGAACTCCTGAATATCTGCCCTAAAGTCAGATCAGCTGTTGCTGGAGGGGGAAAGAGCATTATTAATGACTGAGTTTGGATTTCTCATCAGTCCAGCGAGTTAAGGGCGTAGGATCAGATTTATTCTGATTTAGAAAATTAAAATGAATGCTTTATGTCATGAAGAATTGTGGTGGAGTCCATGTTTACCTTGCCACACATGTGAATAAAAGCCCTTAACTCACACTGCATTCAATAAATGGTAATCAAAATTATTGTAGTTATTATTTTGAAAGTCTATGGGAAACCCACCAAAACCAACGTAATCAGTAAGAAAACAAGGCAGACGGTTGCAAAGAAACCTAAGAATAGGCCAGCCGAAAGAGGTGAAGATGGTCTCCCCCAGGCTCCCGTGTCCTGCTCTGCCCAGCTCTCTGCCCAGCTCTCTGCCTGCTTCCCAGCCTGGCCGGGATTGTCACTTCAAGGTCATGACAATGGTTTGTGTTCTAGGCTCAAGTTATGGATTCTGTCCCAAGTAAGGTCTTCTGCTCGATTGTTACATTGCCTATCCTGACTCAAAGTCTAAACTGGAGACATGCTTTCCAGACTTCTGCTCTTCCCCAGTCACAGAGACAATAGTCTGTTCTAAACTCAGAGCTCCACTGGAGAAGAGGAAAAGAACGTGGTTAGAGGGGGTGGAGTCTAGAAAGGGAGTAAGACTTTTAATCACTCAGTATCCAACAAGTACAGCAAACTATGGGAAGTCTACACTTGGCAAGTGTATGAGTGTATAAGACGAGTTATAAGGGATGCATCTGATCCGCGTCAAGGAACTTGATTCTACTTAGGGAGGCAAATATGTAAATACAATGAAATATAATATTATAGGGAGTGAGGGATATGCGAAATAGAGTATCAGCCTTTAAAATGTGTAAAAGAAAATCAAATCAAAATATATGAATGGATGGGGCACTTGGGTGGCTCTGTCAGTTAAGCGTCCAAGTCTTGATTTAGGGTCTGATCATGATCGCAGGGTCATGAGATTGAGCCCTTCCTTGGGTTCCATGCTGAACATGGAGCCTACTTGAGATTATCCGTCTCCCTCTCCCTCTGCCCCTCTCTCCTTCCCCCCTCATACCCCTCACTGGCTTGTGCACATGCATGCACTCTCTCTAAAAAGTATATATTTATATGGTATATATATTTAATTCATATATATTTGGATATATATAGGATATATATAAATATATATGGATATAACTCATGGAGTATTTCATATATGTATGTGTGTGTATATATATATACATATACATATACCTCAATAGAGTATTTATGCCAGCTACTTTATAAATATAAATATGATTTGGTTCTAGCTTTCTTTTTTAAAAGATTTTATTATTTATTTGAAAGAGAGAGAATGAAAGAGAGAGCGTGTGCACAAGAGGGGGGAGGGGCAAGAGGGTGAAGCAGACTCCCCACCAAGTAGAGAGCTGGATGCGGGGCTTGAGTCTGGGACTCCTGACCTGACCTGAGCCAAAGGCAGTCACTTAACAAACTGAGCCACCCAGGCACCTCTGGTTTTAGCTTTCTAATAGCTTATGTCATTAAGGAGAGAAACAAATACATAAACAAATTATTCTTTTTCCCCTCCGAACTGGAAATTTGAAAAAAAAATTCATAATTGTAGCAAATGTGCATTGTAACAAACCCTAAAGAATATGAAAGTATGTAAGGCAGAAAATGAAAGTAACCATTCTCTAAAAAAAAAAAAAAAAAGGAAGAAGAAGAAGAGAAAAAAACACAGTTAATGGTTAGTATATATCATTCCTAAGGTTCTGTCTCTGTCTCTAAACACACACATTCAACAATTTAAGATAAAGCATTCTCACATGTCATCAATCTAGATATATCAATGCCCTTTTAATGGCTACAGTTTCCCACTGATTTTAGTTGTTTCTAAATTCCACAACAAGAGGCAATACTGCAATGAGTCCGTATAGACAAACGAGCACTTTGTATTTCTAAAGTACTCTTCAAACTGTGGTTCGGTTTTTTTTCTTTCCACCAGTGTATAAAGTATGCCTATTACCCCCATTCTAACAAATAAGGGGTATGATCAGTCTTTTATACTTTTATATTAAACAATGATGCTTTCTTATTTTAGCTTTTATTAAAATTAAAGTTTGAGCAAGTTATTTTAACTTATATTAAAATCAAAGGTTAAGTTATATTAAAGCTAAAGGTTGAACAATTAAAGGTTGTATTTATTGGCCAAGACTACTGCTACTCTGAGTTACCTGCTATCGGATTGTCCATCTTTTTTGTATTACTTTTTAGGAGTTCTCTCTGTATTACATGTATTGATCCTTTCTCTCTCATATTTATTTCAACTCCTCCCAAGGTTTTTTTCCTTCATATTTTGTTTATGTTTGTGCAATTACAAAAATACTTTTATGAAGTCCGAGCTGTCGATCTTCATGTATGGCTTCTGATGGAACCAAAGAAGGACAGGGGCAGGAGCGATGCAAGATGCTGGAGGAAGGAGCAGAGGATTGAGTCCGAGCAGCGAGCGATACCCATGGGATGGAGACTGGTGAATGGAACGAGGGGGCCCTCGGCAGGGATCAGACCGACTTCCTCTTGAAAATGAGCTTTGATTAAAAAAAAATTTTCAGTCGAAGAAAGACAAATCCCAAATATTTCACTCATATGTGGAATTTAAGAAACAAAACAAAAGAGCAAAGGGGGGAAGAAAGAGAGAGAGAAAGGCAAACTAGGAAATGAACTCTGAACTACAGAGAACAAACTGGTGGTCACCGGAGGGGGGATGGGTGAAACAGGTGATGATGATTAAGGAACATACTTGTGATGAGCACCAGGTGTTGTACGGAAATGTTGAATCACTATATTGTTCCCCTGAAATTAATCATTAACTGACTGGAATTTTAATTAAAACTTCAAAAAAAAAAAAAAAGAAAGAAAAGAAAAGGAAGCTTTGAGATAGGATTGGAAAGAGGGTCTAGGCATTGCCAGGGTGCAGAAGAAATGTTAGAAACATACTCAGCACTCAGCCTTCAGTGAAGGGGACAGGAATAGTCTCCCTGAGCAGACACTGAGAGCAAGAGCGGCGGGTGAGTCTTTAGGGGAGTCACAGGAAGTGAGAAATGCCAGATGGCCAGAAATGGGAGGATATCCATGTTCGGTTAATAAGGTCAGATTTAAATGCCAGTTCTGGGTCACCTTGATTTACAGGGGCCTCAGAAGGCACCACCTAGCTCTGAAAGCCCAGCGAAGACTTGAATCCCTAAAAGTGGGGAAAACTTGCCTTACTAACCCAAGGTTTGGTCAGGAACCATATGCTTTAGTGATTTGCCTGAGGAGGAAATTCAGAAGTCTGTTCTGCCAAAGGAGCGAATAAAAATGGAGGATGCGGCTTTATTAGTCAGTGAGGCAAAGAGGCACTGGCACCGTCCAGACAGAAACCTGGTTGCAGGTCCCGGGGAGGCTCTGAACCACCTGCTGCCTGCTCCCGGAGATGGCCTCCCCCGCAGGAGGTATGGGGAAGCAGCGCCCTCTGGTGGTAGTTGGCAGGCGCTCAACACCTGGTAGGCTCCTGGGAGGGTCCTATCTCCCCCCAGCCTCAGTCTTTTCTTGGGATAGGGATTGTCTCCGAAAAGTTGGAAGGATGAGTAGGGAGACAGGAGTGAATCTATAACCTGGCTCTCACTGCGGAAATAGGTATGGGCCCAAAAGAAGGAGGAAGCAGAGGAAGAACACCAGGGAAAGTCGAAGGAGAAAATGCAGAGAAAAGAGAAAGAAACACTCTGTTCTAAATATGGTGACATGGGTTTTCCTTGCTTGCTCCAACGTGCACGCATTCCTAAGGCTTGGCACCTCCCCATGTTGCTTCTTGGGACCTGGTTCAGGTCTAAACTTGGTGTAACAGAAAGGGGCATTTTGTTTATGTGCCTCTAGGCAGAGGAAGGGATGGCCCTTTTAGCATATGTCATTGGAAACACATGGTAAGCATGCTAAGAAAGTCTGGTCGACAAGACTGAACACTGGGAGGGAAGAGAAGAGAGAGCAGCTTCTGAAAGAGGTATTTCTTCCTTGATGAGAAGAGTGTACCTGTGAGGCATCGATAGCCTAATTGAAAAGACCCCCCCAAAAAAAAGAACTAGGGAGGAACCAACCCAAAGGAGATGCCCAAACATCCACCTTGTCTGAGAACCCCTTCTGCATGAGAAGTCACTATCCCACCTGAACAAAAAGCCTCTTGTACATCCTTCTAGACTTTGTGTGTGGGACTATATGGTAGAGTAGTTGACTAATGGACTCTAACCTTCCTCCCTTCCCGAGGAATCCAAGGTCAAGACTGCTTCTTGCTCCCACCATTTTGTCAGGATGTGTGCTTCAGACAACATAGGATCTCTCAGTAAGTCATTGTTAAATAAACAAGCATATGGATAAATGAATAGTTGGTACTCCATCTGTGTACTTCCAGCCAGCCCAGTGGGCCACCCCTGGTGGTAGTTCATTGTTGATAAATGGATGAATGAATGAATGACCTCTTGTGAGCCCAGATTTGGTGGTTGCCAGACTGGCAGTAAGCTGAAAGATATTACATAAAGCCTTGTCTGGGTTGAACCACCTGTGAGAACTCTGCTCAGATACAGGATGTGGGCTGAGAGCTTCTCATATTCCTACTTTCGAGAGTGGGGGTTGAGCACTGAAAGTGCCGATGCTTTGTTAGTGGTGCCAATGCAGGGGCTGCTAGATCTGCAGAACTGAGAGCTAGGGGAGGAAGGAGGAAAGGGTGGATGAAGCATCAGCCAGATCTGAGGAGGAAACTGCTGTCAGGCACTCATGCTGTAGACGAAGGAGCCAGGACCCTGGAAGGAGCCTGAGATAGTCATTCAGCACCTACCCACGCCCTGTCCCAACTCTTCCCAGAGGCTAGGGAAGGTCTTTCCACAGTGGGGATGATAGGGTTACCTTTCCTATGGGATCCTCTGTAGAGATTAAAGGTGCTCACGTGTGTGCAGCATAGTGCTTTGGCTCAGAATGTACACTCATACTATTTTCCAGTACATTCTGGATGTTCACTTCAATTTTCCACCACATTCGTAAAGAAGGGACGTGGAAAGTTATGAGGAACCCACACCTGTTGTATCAGGGTGAAGGTCCTGTGGCCTTACCCCCATCGCCTGACCTCGAGGCCACGGCTGCAGGGAACTTGGACTGTGTGGCCCAGTGATAGTTCCTGGAGTCATGGGTGGGGTTCTCTGGAAAAAGATGTGGAGCCCGAAATTGGGCATAGATCATTCACCGGGAATTGTCCCCTGTGCAAGGCTGGGGAGGAGGCAGGAGTGGGCAGGGGGAAAAGCTGAGTCAGGATGCAGCCCTGACAAAGCTTTGGCCCACCCGGCCAGGAGCTCCACAACAGGCATTGCCCATCAGAGCGGTTCTGCTTCAGACTAAATGCCCGAGGCTGTATACTTCCACTTCATTCAGTCACCTAGTAAGGGTGCCTTGGAAAAAAGGGTATCTGCATCAGAGCGGACCTTGAGGAAACCAGCAGCTGAGGCACCATAGCAGCTGGGCAGCAAGTCCCTGAAACAAATCCTTCTGGAGAAAAGAGGCCTTTGGTGGTCCTTATCCCCTCATGGCCTGACACACAGAATCAGACGTTTTCTACTCTGATTATTTTTTGATGAATCCCATTTGCTTAAGTGTTGCTGGTCACAACACAATTTCACAGGCATGGTCTCATCTTGCTGCAAGCTGGTAAGAGGGGCCTCTGGGGAAAATCTGAGGCAGATTCAAAGTGGAGAGAATCGGAAAGCTCATCACTGGCTTGTGATGGAGTGGGTCTCAGTCTTTCTAAATGATCTGTTGCACTGGGCATGAAAGACCTTTCCCAGCTCGTCTGAAAGAAGGTAGGAGGAGGTGTTGGAGGGGACTCAGTACCACAAATGTTAGAACACAGGAATTGAGGGGGAGGGGAGCTCAGAGGAGCATAGCTGGGAAGAGCTGATATGATCTGAACATGAAGGTCAGCCTAAGAGCACAAAAACCCTGAGCGCTACTCCGAGCCCCAGCAACAGCTTTGTCTTTAGGCAAATTATTTCCCCACTTTGAGTTTCGCTTCCTCTACAACATGCCGGTGGACTCACACTCAACTTGGAATCCTAGAAACTAGCATGGAGGCCAAAATACCAGTATAGTGCACACTTTAGAAGTCTTTGTGGTCATATGGGAGTTCCTCAAAGAGTTAAAAATAGCACTACCCTACAACCCGGCAATTGCTCTACTAGATATTTACCCAAAGGACACAAAAATACAGATTCAAAAGGGCACGTGTACCCCAATGTTAATAGCAGCAATAGCCGAACTATGGAAAGAGCCCAAATGTCCATTGACTGATGAATGGATAAAGAAGATATGGGGGCGCCTGGGTGGCTCAGTGGGTTAAAGTCTCTGCTTTCGGCTCCGGTCATGATATCAGGGTCCTGGGATCGAGGCCCGAATCGGGCTCTCTGCTCAGCAGGAAGCCTGCTTCCTCCTCTCTCTCTGCCTGCCTCTCTGCCTACCTGTGATCTCTCTCTCTCTGTCAAATAAATAAATTAAAAAAAAAAAAAAGAAGATGTGGTACACGACGGAATATTAGTCATCAGAAAGAGTGAAATCTTGCTATTTGTAATGACGTGGATGGAGCTAGAGAGTATTGTACTAAGGGAAATAAGTCAGTCAGAGGAAGAAATACTGTATGATCTCACTCATAAGTGAAATTTAAGAAACAAACCAGATGAACATAGAGGAAGGGGAAAAAAAGAGCAAATGATAAGAGACTCTTAACTACAGAGAACAAACTGAGGGTTGAGGGAGGAGGCAGGTGGGGGACAGGCTAAGTGATGGTGGGTATTAAGGAGGGCACTTGTGATGAGCACTGGGTGTTCTGTGTGTTGAATCCCTAAATTCTACACCTGAAACCAATGTTACCATATAATGTTAACTAACTAGAATTTAAATAAAAACTTGAAAAAACAAAACATGAGATATTCTGCCCCTTACACAGACCGCACCCATACTTGCTTTTGGGGGTTGCTGCACAGGAAGGGCCTGGAGACCCCGTTCTGGTATCTGGGTCACTCTGGTCTTCACAGCTTTTAAATCCACTTGAACGCCATCCATCTTCCAAAGAGCTGTTGCCACCTTCACCTCCATCTTCAGCATCACTATTAATCATTTCATCTGACGGCAAAAGTGGCAAAATGAAATAAAAAATGCAGAATTCATTAAAAAAATAAGTGTGGTCACTTCCATTTACTACTGAGTAGCCATCATGCCATCAGGTAGAAATCTACATGAAATCTATGAAACCGTGTTTTCAGATGTTAGGCATCCCCTAGTGTAGGGCTGTGAACTCTGACAGAGTCCAGGTGGAAAGTGTTGGTTGAGCGGCTAGGAAATTAAATTGGGATCTCAGAAGGTGCAGGGCTTAGTAAAGGACACAATGACCCTTAACTAAGGCTCTAGCCCTTCCCTGACAAACTTTAACATAAGCTGCAAAACGCTTGAGTCCATCTGTAAGTCAAGAAACTGTTTGCCCACACACAGAGAACAATCGGCAACATGACAGTGTTCGGCATCAAGTGATGATTATTAGATATGCCCCCAAAACAGGAAATGTGACTCAGCACCAAGGGGAACAAATCTGTCTAGAGACAGGCCTCAAAGTGCAGAGATTAACACATGAGGGTCATGTGGCAGCTACTGTACCTACATTCAAGGATGTGAAGGGAAACATGAGTACAATGAAGAGAGAAACCCAATAAAACAGAAGCCCAAGAGCTGAAAAATGAAATACTCAAAATGAAAAATTCACTGGATAGGCATAGAAGTAGATGAGCTTCCGAAGAAAAAGGCAGCAGTAGAACTTCAAAGCAGAATAATGGAAACAAAAATATGACAAAAAAGATCAGGAGCTAAATCACCCAAGTATCCTGTAGGTCACTTTAAGGATTTTGACTTCTACTCTGGGTAACCTAGACACCACTAGAGAGTTTTGATGACCGAAGAGATACCATCTGAAATGCAATCACTCTGGCTGTTGTGTGGAAAAGAGACTGCAAAGGGGAAGGCTAGACACAGGTGGCCTGACAAGTAAATGCTAGTTAATATTCTGAGTGAGAAATGATGGCGGCTCAATCCAGGTTAATATCAGGACAATGAGAAATGGTTGAAATCTGGGATATATTTCATAGTTGTTGTTTTTGTTTTTTTTTAAGTAAGCTACATAACCCATTGTAAAGCTAGAACTCATGACCCCAAGGTCAAGCATCCCATGATCTACTGACTGATCCAGTCAGACCCGCCCAGGGATATATTTTGATGGTACAGCAGACAGGAATTTTCGTGCACTGAATTTATTTATTTTCTTTGTTTTTTATTTTTTATTATGTTCAGTTAACCACTGTATAGTGCACCATTAGTTTTTGATGTAGTGTTCAATGATTCATTAGTTGCATATAACACACAGTGCCCATCACAACAGGTGTTCTCCTCAATGTCCATCATGCACTGGATTTAGAATGAAGAGTCATGTCAAGTTGTATACACTGAGTCACTGACCATTTCTTAAGAGCAAGAACTATGTATCAGGACTGCCTTTAGGTATGCATAACAAAAATTCCAATGACATAAATAAATGGAGGCTTATTCATTTCACATGACTTATAAGACCAGGGTTGCTCCCCTACTCAAGGTTGTCATCGATATCTCAGGCTCTTGCTATCTTTCTATGAAACCATACTTTAACAGATTGTATCTTTGTCCTTGTTCTTATGCCTCATGGTCCCAAGGTGGCTGCTGTATTTCCAGGCATAGTATCAGTATTCCAGGAAAGAAGAAATGACAAAGAGATAAAAGGGACCCTGCCAGTGGAATTTGTCCTTTTTTTTACCCAAGAAAGCCAAAGCTTTCCTGGAAGCCATATCCAGCAAACTTCCCCTTTTATTTCACCGGGTCATGTAGCCAATCTTTGGAGAATGAGATTCTATGTGTGCTCTAGGCAGATTGCAATTCATTCCTATGGCCAGAGCAGGAGGTCTTCTTCCCTCCCTGGAGTCAAAAGATTTCTGCTGGTAGTTAAGCACATGAGGTTCGGTTAGCAGAACGAAAGGGGCACACTTTGTGAGGAATGTTAGTGATTTCTATTGATCGATTTCCCCTCTTCCCATGTTTGGCAGGCGTATATAATAAACATGCACGGCTACCATGTTAGCATGAGGCATAGTGATTTTGAAAGACTTCACAATAAGCTGCTTGAAAGAAAGACAGGAGAAAGGCGAGGGGGAAAGAGTGGGTGTGGTTGGTCTCAGATTGTTAAAAAAAAAAAAAAGAAGAAGAAGAAAAAAACAGGCCTGAGAGAGGAACAAAGCATGGGAGATTCATGAAGTCTACAGAAGAAGGTGGGCCAGTTTGGCTGCCAGTTTGCCCACCTCATTCATTGTAGGTTCTCTTGAGAAACACAGGAAGTGCAGAGCTGGACCTGGGGGGGGGGGGCAGGGGGATGCATGTGGTATCAGAGCTAGCAGCAGAAGGCAGAATCCCTTTTAGAGAACTTCTGTTGTTCTCCTCGGCAAAGCACTTGCCTAGCACTCAATTCTGAAAAGTTAGGTCCCAGGATCTGGTTTAGAGAGCAGCACATGATACAAAAAAAGCAAAATTGTTTTGCCAAATATAGAAGAGTGTTGAGCTTGGGCTGGCCACGGAAAAGCAAGGGTGGAGGGGTCCTGGGAATGGAAAAGGAAAGGGGCAAGTTGAGATGGATGGGAGAGAAAGTTCATGATCTTGGGCAGGCATTATACCCAGTCCCCATTTTACAGGGGAGGATCTTGTCGCTTTCACGTGGGAGAGCCAGGCTTTCAATGCAGAAATTCAACGCCTGGAGGAAAAAAAACCCAACAAAACCCAGAACCAAACAGAAGCCTGTTGTGTCTCTACCTGCAGCCCCGCCCCAGTCAGCCTGAGGTCTGAGCGAGAGGCTGCAAGGCTGGTCATTCACCAACCCTGGGGCGTCTCCATCTATGGAAGAGCTTTGTGGGGAAGGCCCACCTCCGTTGTGAGCTCCCGGGTCAGATGCTCTGGCAGGAAGCTCTACGACAACCTTGGGGAACAGGCAGTTTCCTCTGGTTAAAGCTGTGGGTTAGGGTTTCACCTCCTTCCCGTGAGTGAACTGGTAAACAGCCTGAGCCCCCCCCTCCCCCCCTCCCAAGGTCACCAGCCGCTGCCAGGCCTCCGTTACTAGGGCAACTGATACTTTCCATTTCCGGGTAAGCGGGGGACTGCTAATCAGGGCCCCCATAGAATAAGTACCAATCTAAATTTGGCTTCCTTTTTTTTTTTTTTTTTCTTGTATATCACAAAACGAAAAAACGATAAAGCAAAAGCAAAACAAAGCAGTTTTGTTCCCTTTCACCCTGGGAACCTGATGCTCATGGTCTCCCACACATCACACCTTGATTGCTGCTCAGGCCTCCCACCTCTCATGTGGTCCAGTGGCTGCCAAGGACGGCGACATTCTGCTTCCTCTCGGTGGCAAGTGCCCTAGTGAGCTCCGTTATTTACCCCCCTGAAGACCGCCACATAATATTACCTCAGATACTTCATTTGTTCATTTTCACAACTCAGGTCTCCCCTGAGCTTTGCAAGAAGCCCACAGGTTATGTTGGGTGTGAAAACTCAGAGCTGACATGGTGCCTCCTTGGAGCCAAGTTCGGGTCTGTAGCCCTAGGCAGCTTGCCCGGGACACAGGGACGCTCAGCAAAGGACACGTGCAGGGAGAGGTGTTAGAATGGCAGGTAAAGCGAGCTGAGAACAGGAGAAACGATGAAGTGGGCTTGGCCCTTCTCCGCTCTCCATTAGGTCTCGTAAGGACACCTCAGGCTGACCCTTGAGTCGGCGTCCAGTTTCAAGGGTGCAAGCTCTCCAGGGCCCCGAGTTTGAGTGGCTGTATTCAGTAGAGTCCAGGTTGGGAATACACATCAACTTGGTATCTAGAGTTAAATATGTGAGTGTATCAGTCCTTACACAGATCTATGTGCGTCATCTCTTTAAGTATGACCGAGACAGGCTTTGCAGGAGCAAAAGGGAAGAGAAGAGAGCAGTCTCTGAGACCCAGGTCCAGAGCCATGGTTGTGAGGGTGATGCCAGTCCTGGCCCCAGCCTCTCTACCCAACTACCTTTCTCTCTTCCTTCCAAGTCCTGCCCACTGTGACTTTTCCCCTCCCTTCCCCCTTTCTTCACATGCTTGTCTTTCAAAGTCTTTCATCATTTCCTTAGCTTTTCTCACAGTGGTCATGGTCAGAGTTGTTCGGCACAACCCCTTCCTGGGCTGGGCAAGGGCAGGAGAAGGGAATCGTGGGGGCATGGAGGTCATAACCTCCTGGGCTTTGTTATTAAGGTGAACACGGACAGCTGGGTGTTGATGTCATTAATCAGTTAATAAACAGATATTTATTGATTTCCATTTCCATGTCCTAGGGCTGTGCTATGTGCTCACTGCTCTCTGTTGTCTTTACTTATGAAGTAAATAAAAGGGAAAACATGGAAGATAGTTATTCATCAGATCCCATCACTAGGCTGAAGAAAGGCTTGGACAAAGCTATCGTAGGTTCTGATCCTGACAGCCACTAACTAGTTGTGTGGTGATAAGCCTTCCCCACCATCCCCCCACACACACCCTCCACCCCATCCCGTGCCCCTATCAGGAAGGCCAGGGATGGGCAGACTCTCGTTTTCTGAAGGCGGGGATTTTCCTACTGCTGCAACTGTGCCCGCCAAGGTGCCAGCATGTGACAGGGACAGCCTGGAGTATAGGAATGCCTGAGACACAGCCCCTTCTGGCTCAACATCCTACGATTCTAGGCTTCGTCTGTCCACAAATGACCAGAATATGGTGGCTAATGAGACAAGTGAGATGCAGAGGGACAGAGTGGGTGTGGAATTCAAGCTGGCAGTAGAAATATTTCACAGTGGGGCAGTTGGATGGCTCAGTTGTTAGGCATCTGCCTTCGGCTCAAGTCATGGTCCCAGAGTCCCAGGATCGAGCCTCGCATAGGGCTCCCTGCTCAATGGGAAGCCTGTTCTTCCCTCTCTCACTCCCCCTGCTTGTGTTCCCTCTCTAGCTGTGTTTCTCTGTCAAATAAATACATAAAAGCTTTAAAAAATATATTTCACTGCAATTCAGACAAGGAGAAAAGTTTGGATTCAAATTAGTCAATTAAAATTCATGTGGAAGACATCTTTGGTTAAACTTATAAAGGGGTACCATACAAAAAATCAGAACAGTCATAAAAGGTGCACTATATTCTGAGAAGGGCATAGGATTGAGAGGACTCTATGACTCGAAGAAGGGTTCAGCATTGAGGCTTTTCTAGAATTATCTTGGAATTATTGTGCAAGCCTTGTTTCCCCATCCAGAGCCTCAGACCAAACCCTGACTCTGAAATGTCAGTTACTGCCTGTCATGACACTGAGGTGGTTTTCAAGTTGGTCCGATGAGACAAATATGTAACTCTGGGAAATGGTATGAAAAAGCAGGGAGACAATAAAGAAATGAATACAGGATCGGTACCTTCATAAATTGTGTTCATTCGGGTAGAATAATTTGCCTCTGCGATGCCGCTTTGGTTATGCTCTGCTTACCACATTCAGCAGGCTGATAGGTTTGATTTCCAAGTCTTGTCCATCTGTTTGGAAAGATTGTGTTTATTAGGTCAGAAGTTTGGAAGCATGGGAGAAAATCAGGTATGTCGCATTTCTAATTGTAGGTGGAAATGTCTAATGACCTTTGATGACTTACAGGCCCTCCCTGATCTTTGAGCCCCTTCTTTCCTCCTACAGTGGTGAGTGGTGGGCTCATTTCCCCAGCATTACAGGGCTAGACGTCTGCTTTATCTCTGTAGGGATCATGTATATCTCGGGATTTCCAGTAGCTGTGACACCGTACGATGAGCCTCTGTCCTATGTAGGAAAAAACAGTGTCCCCCCCCTAAAAAAACAAAAAGACAAAACATCATCATACATAGTTTGGGGGAATCCCTCAGAGTGGAAGACAGGGCACTTTGGGAGCAGTGAAAAGACTGGCCTGACTACAATTACACGGGATATCTGATTGAGGACATCATAGAAGACTTTGAGTACCGGACTTTCACAGAAGATTCCACAGCAACTGCTGATAGACTCATCAGCAGTCCCCCCACACGCCCTCCTCCCTCAAGAACCTGGAGATAAGGCTCTCATCTAAGTGTGAATAGAAAGGTGCACTCTCCCTGCTTTGTGATTTTGGGCAAGTTTCTCAACATCTCTGAGCCTATTTCTTCATCTGTAAAGCAGGGATAGTAATACCTAGCTCAAAGGATTATTGGTAAAGCTGATTTGAAGTAATGTTTGTAAAGTGCTTAACATAGTGCCTCCACATAGGAAGAGTTCAATCCATGAGAGTTGTCTGTTCCTATTGAATGAGTGGCCAGGGAGAACTGGGAAATTCCTAAGTGCAATCAAGGGGTTAGGATTATAGTTCAGTTCAACGCATAATGTGCTGTGTATTTGTTAATGTTGTAGTCATACTACTGGAAATTTATTCGTATTTGTTCAACAAATACTATCAAGCAGTTGCTAAAAAGAAAATGTATTCTGCCTATCGGTTGCTCAGAGACCTGAATAGTACCAAAAAGATACTTCCAAATTCTATTCGTTCTTTTTCTTCTGAATGTATTCTGTATTTAGAAAGTATTTTTTTTTAAAGTAAGTAGATATTGTAAAGTGAAAGAAGCCAATCTGAAAAGTCTACACACTGTATGATTCCATTTCTATGAGATTCTGGAAAAGGCAAGACTATGGAGACAATAAGTCAGTGGTGGCCAGCGATTTCAAGGGAGGGAAGGAGGAAAGTGTAAGTGGAGCAGAGGGGATTTTTTAGGGCAGTGAAACCATTCAATCTGATACTGTAATGATGAATACATGTTACTATACATTTGCCAAATCCACAGAATGTGTGGGACAGTGAACTCCAAAGTAAACTATGGACTTCACTTAACCACAGTGCATCAATATTGGTTTATCAATTGTAACAAATGTAGCACACAAAGGCAGATGTTAATAACAGGGAAAACTGTGAGTGTCAGGGTGAGGGAATATACAAGAAATTCTCTGCACTGTACTTTTCTTTTGATTTTTATATACCTGAAATTACTCTGAAAATTTGCCTATTATGTTTTTTAAGTAAAGAGAAATTTCTGATTTCATTTTCTCTCCCAGTCCTACCTCTGGAGGTAGGAATGTAAGGAATGTATGTTTCTCCTTCATGTTCCTAGATTGTTGTGTGTTTCTCTTAATCCCAGTATCTTTGCATTAAAATACCTTTCTCATAGGAATGGAAACTCTGTAAGGACAGGGACCATGCCTTATTCATCTTCTTGAGATCATGTCAGTTTTCTGTTCAGGCCTCCTAATGGCTCCACATTCCAAGTGCTTTACATATATTAACTCATTAAATCTTTAAAACAACCCTAGGAAGTAGGTAACGTTCTTATTTCCACCAGATAGGAGAAAACTTAATCACAGAGAGGTCAAGAAACATGTCCAATTTAACAAAGCTGGTAACTGGCAGAGCTGAAATACCAACCTTGGTAGTCTGACTCTAGAATTTGCAGGAAAGTACCAGAAAAATCCCCATTTTTTTTACACAGTAGGTCACACACATTTTCGGGTGGTGTAATCATTTTAAAATGCCTCAATTATCTCTTTTAACTTTTAAATATTTATTTATTTTAGAGAGAGAGAGAGCTTGGGAGCAGGTAAAGAGAGAGAGAGAGAGAGAATCTCAAGTGGATCCCCCACTGACTGAGGAGACTGAGGAGGGACTCGATGATCCCACGACCCTGAGATCATGACCTGAGCTGAAATCAAGAGCTGGACACTTAACCAACTGAGTCACCCAGGAGCCCAACTCAATTACATCTTTTTATTTTCTTTAAAGATTTTATTTATTTGACAGACAGGGAGACAGTGAGAGAGGGAACAAAAGCAGGGGAATGGGAGAGGGAGAAGCAGGCTTCCCACTGAGCAGGGAGCCTGATGCTGGGCTGGGTCCTCTGGGATCAGGACCCAAGCCGAAGGCAGATGTTTAATGACTGAGCCACCCAGGAGCCCAATTACATCTTTTTAAAAATGCAATAATAGAATGGAAGAAAAAAGCAGAAATACCTTGCAAAGAGTAGAAGTAGCATTGTCCTGTGAACGTTTTTATGTTTTTTGTATGTTACATGCATGTGTATTTGTGTTGGATGTCGTGTAAGATGTATTTAGAAAGCTCACTGCCTTAATGTGTAAGGAGAATTATTGCCTTGGGTAACAAGAAGCACAGAGTTAAGGCAGCTGCAGGATCCTGCCAGCCGCACCTGGCGTCTGCCCCTTTACTCTGAGAGCATGTTGACCTCGTTCTGCGCATGCGCTGGCTTCATCTCAGCAGCTCTGTCCTGTCCGAACCCAGGGAGATCTAGAGGCAGAGAAACACCATCCCTTCTAGAGAAACCTGTACCAGACGTCCCCAGCAGATCGCCCCTTGACTAGAATAGGTCTCTTCTTACTGGTGAGAGCTGAGTCGCCTGCCCACTATAAACGAAGCTCAGGAAAGGAGACTGGGACTTCTATGATCAGATTCCGCTCACGTGATACAACTCTGGCCAAAGAGTGCCAGCAAAGATAAAAGGAAGAGTGGGTCTTAAGCAACCTAAGTGTTTGCCCTGAGTAGAAACCAGAAGAACAAAAACGTTTCAAGTAATTTCCTGTCTCCTTAGAGATGGAAATTTAGGGCAGACTATCCTTTGATTCATCCATTCATTTATTCACTCCAATATTTACTGATTACCTTGTGTGTACCTGGGACAGAGAGTTAAATAAAAGAGACACAATTGATGCTTCTTGGGGAAAACTCTATAAAGGAGAGAGTAGTTGAATAATCTCAGAAATGTACACGTGTAACTACAAATTGTAAGTGCTTTTGTGGAAACAAAAGTAACAGTGTGAATTTAGCGGGAGAATCTGATATTACACGCGGGAGCGTCAAGGTTTGCTCAAAGTGATGCAAATAGAGAGCACAGGCTCTTGTCTAAAAGAGATTTGAGAACTTTGGCTCCGGAAACTCTTTGCTTTAATATAAAAGGTCATCTTTGTTTCCATTATTCAGATGTCCTTTACAAATCCTGGCCACCATGGCATTTCCCTCGTGGATGTATGGGTTATTGTCCAAGTCATTTGTCACAGGAGATCAGAAGCCAAAACTCCAAGATGGTTTGAAGGCTACACAGTTGAGCTTCACCTCAAGCTGTGAAGAGGAATTGTACAGGACTATCGATAATGTTATTCTGTACCAGAGAGCCCATCCTTTGGAGTGGTTTTTGATTTTGTTGTTGTTCTGGTGTCTTTGTGCCAAAGGGCAAGATCATATCCTGTGTATGGGTCTGCCTTCTCCCCTGAAGGTAATAAACATTGTCATCATCGATCATCCTAGAACATGTGAATATGGAGGCGGGGCTGGACTCCAGAGCATTTCCGTTGCACTCAGGTCAGCTGGTCTCTGGAGCATGGGGCGGGGAGCGGGTGTGAGGGCAGGCAGAGAAGTATCCAGGAGAGGACCCCGCTACAGACCCCAAGAGCAGTGATATCTGGCGTTTAAGTTCCCTCTTTGGCAATATCCTTCTCATATCATTAAGCCTTCAGCAAAGTCTTAACAAACCTTCTTTCCTGATCTTAGCAATCACTGTATGGACCAGGAGATAGGATAAGTCTCCAGGTTGGGCAAAATGGCACAGGAGAGAACAGTAGCAGTCTGTCTTGAAGTAAATGGACCTAACTGCGGAAGGAGAGGGTACTAGTTTGGATCCCTATGACAATGACGAGCAGCCGTCAGAATTGGTTTATAGAGGAGTAAACACTTCCTAAGGGTTTCTCAGGACTACCTGGAAACAGGAGACAGTAGTTCTGCGATGAAAAGGGAAAGAGCGGAGACTATGGTGATTTGGGGCGTTACAGTAACTGAGGTTTGGACATTCGGATTACAATGTGTTCTTTCTAGTGCTTGGAACCCCTCCCCCTGCAAGGTGATTTTATTATCTTAGAAGAGAGTGAGACTCAGGGGAATGCCAGCCTCCCGTGTTAGGGCAAGTAAGCAGCAGGCAGGGCTGAGTCCGATGTCAGTCGGTTCTGCCATACTACCTTCCTGAATAAAACTCACTTGGGAGCTTCCTTTCAAGACCGCCAAGAAAGAAAGACCCATGTCCTTTTCTTTTTGCTCCACCGCCAGACTCTTGGGGAGAATAACCTGTGGAATAATGTGGGGAATGGCAGCTACAAGAAGAAAAGAGGAAAAAAAACTTTTCTCTTAGCGGAAACTGAGGTGTCTTATTCTATACTGTAACTTCCCACTTTCTCATCTACAAATCAGTCAGCATCCATACCCATTCTCATCTCCTGTTTTCTCCTTCAGATAAAGTTCTCTTTTTCCTTTTGAAGCCAGTCTTGTGCCTATGCCTTCTCCCCTCCTCTCAGGCTTTGATCCACCTGCCACTCTCTTTACTTTATGTCTCATCCCTGCTTGTTCCCATCCTTCTAATCTTTTCCATTTTTAACCCAACATTTCAGTTAATTTTCCTAGTGTTATCTGTACTTCTTCATTCTCAACTGCCTTATACCTCCATTTATATCACTCTAAGGTCCTAATGAGTATTTTAAAAACCTTTTAAAGTTAAACTCATATAGGGGCACCTGGTTGCCTCAGTCAGTTGAGCAGGCAGCTCTCGGTTTTGGCTCAGGTCATGATCTCGAGGTCATGGGATCCTGCCCCACATCAAGCTCTTTGCTCAGTACGGTTTGCTGAATTTTTTCCCTCTCCCTCCAGCTCACTCACACACACACACACACACACACACACACACACACACACACACTCTCTCTCTCTCTCTCTCAAATAAATAAAATCTTTTTAAAAAATGAATAAAATTAAACTCATATACATATAGAAAAATGCACAGACATGTACAGTCCAAAGAATGATCACATAGTGAACACAACCATGTGTCTGCCATTAGGTAAAGAATTAGAACATTCCCAGAAGCCCTATTGTATTCTTCCAATCATTACTTCCTCCCTTCTTCATAAATCTACCATCATCCTGGCTTCTCATACCATGAATTAGTTTTGTTTGTTTTTGACGTAGTGTGCTTACATTATGTGCTCTTATGAGTCCAGTTCTCTGGCTCAATATCACGTGTGTGTGATCTAGCCATGTTTCAGGCAGCAGAGGCAGACTTACATTTTCACTGCTGTATAGTACTCCATTGTAAGAATCTGCCACAGTCCATCCATTTCACTGTTTAGAGACATTCAAGATTATTTCTGGTTGGAGGCTATTTCAAATTGGATTTCCATGAAGCTCTGTGTGTGTCCTTTTAGTGTGCATGTGCACATATTTCTTCCTCTGTTTTTTTTTTTTTTTTCTTCCTCTGTTTTTAAAGGAAGGAAGTAGTTTGGATGGCACCACCGTAAAATAGGTTGGGAAAATTAAGGCATAATAATATTCAACCAACTGGAGAAGTTGATCATGAACAATCACTATACTTACACAGAGAAGCATAGGACACCAGGACAGCCAAGAGGAGATACTAGGGGAAGAGATGTGTCCTTACGTGCGGCTGAAACACACAGAGAATAGGGAACAGAAACCGACCATGTAATTAAGTACAAAATTGCATAGGCCCAGAGTACAGACAACTTTTAGAACCTCCCAGCGAAGACTAGACGGTTTAATATCAGGGCTGGAGTCTGAACTCCTGCTCACCCACCCTCTCTGCAGAGGTACCTGGAGGCCATTCCTGGGAGAGGGGAAAAGAAGCTGTAGGTCTGATGGTCAATTCTATAGATCCCAGATATATTTCTGGCTGTGTCTTCTGCCCTCTGCTTCCCACTGGAAAACTGAGGCTAAAACCTCTGTGAATGGAGACACTTCAGATGGACTTTGCACACCCTCTGCCCTTCCCACCCTACAGATGCAGGTCTGAGAGGAAGAAGGGAGCCCCGCAAATGGCCTAGAAGCGAGTGGGGCTTATCAGATGCAAATTTTCATGCCTGACCACTAAAGCCTGAAGTCTCTGTGTGTTTGGAAGCCAATGAATATAAGAAGGGTGAAGGAGGAGCTGAACACCTGTACTGGGGACTTGGGATTAGACCCCAGTGTGGACAGCTGCAACTGACATCATCATTAACATCTTTGTCACCACCACCACCATCATCATCACCATCGCCTACGTTTGTATCACAGAAGGGTCCAAAAACAGCTTTGTTTCTTAGCTTTCACATCTCTGTGGGGCAACAGAGTAGGAATGACCCCACTTCCACGATTTGTCCAAGAGCACTCTGGAGGGAAGGCAGGGTCAGGACTCCAAGTGCCTATCCAGTCCCTCTCTGGGAGCCCAAAGGGCAGCCCTTGGCTCGCTGGTTCCTAGGGAAGTGAAGGGGGGGAGGGAGGGACACGTGCCCTGTGGGTGCAGGGACACAGAAGGCAGAAGTTCTGGAAACGGCGAGGCTAAAGCGGCTGGGGGACGGGGAGAGACGAAAGGTGGAAGGGTGTGCGGACTCAGAATTCTGCGCCCTCTGAGGTAAGTCCGGAGCCACCTGGAAGAGGCACAGATGTCCAGAGGGCACTCCCAGCCCGTCCACCGAGGTAGGGAGTGACCGCGTCGTACCCCTGTGTTTGGGGACTACGGGCTTCGGCAAGTCGAACTTGCCTGGGCGCCCCACGGAGGGTGGGAGCGCGGTGGCGCCGCCCCCTCCCGGACGCGCGTCGAGCGCCCTCTGTCACCCCACGCCACCCCGCCGGGGGGCCGAGGGCAGAGCCGGCCCGCCCAGGTGCGCCGGGGGTTGGACCGCAGTCCGGAAGGTGCGCCGCCTGGTCCCGGGACTGGGCGCTCGGCCTCCCCCCGCGTGAAAGCGAAAGTGCCGGGCCCGCGAAGGGCGAGCTTTGGGGGCGGGGCCGGCGCGGACCCTGGACGGGCGCCGGGCACTCGCGGGGCCATGGACGGGCTCGGCCGCCGCCTCCGAGCCAGCCTGAGACTGAAGCGCGGCCGAGGGGGTTAGTGCGGGGCCGGAGCGCGGGGGCGGCGCGGACTCTCCAGGCGGGGCCACGAGCCTGCCGGGCGGGGGCCGGGGAGGCGCGGCGCGGGGGGCGGCTGCGGGGGGGCAATCCGAGGGCCATTAGGAGCGCAGGCTCGGCGCCAGGTGAGCCGGAAGGGGGGTGCAGGTGCGGGGGACTGGGCCAGGTGGCCGCGAGGTCGGAGGTCAGAGGAGCGTCCAGGCCCTTGTGGGCGAGGGGGAGGCAGCCGGCGGCGAAAGGAAGCCGTTGTGGGGCCCCGGGGCCACGTGTCCTTCCAGCCGGGAAGCTTGTGGTGCAACCGCAGTGTGCTTGAGGCGCCCTCCCAGAGCCCCCCCCCCCGCCCCCGTCTCAGCTCCGCCCCGTCGACAGAAACTTGGCTCCCAGAGGTGACCACCCCCATCTGCGGGTGGCAGCGGGGCCAAGAAGAGCGTGCCCCCAGCAGACCTGGGACAGACCTGCTCTGCTGCTGCCTTTAAGAGTGTGCGAACCAGACAGGGCACGCCTCCCGCGGCTCTTAACACTGGCCACCACCCCCCTGCCCCCAGGTGAGGGGAAAATAATTGCAAGGTTGTGGGGATTCAATTAGAAGTCACTGTTCTTTCCCTTTCTTAGCAGGGATACTGGGCTTTGCAAGAACGCAATTAGAAATTCATTCATGTTTTTCATTCATTCAACAAACATTTATTTCAACTTGCCAGTAGGCAGTCCTGTGGCTGGGCAGCTGTAACCCTTAGATACTTGGCCCAGAGTTCCCACCTACGGAAGGCATAGGAGCCAGCTGGAGAGAAAATCGGGGCCATCCTCAGCTTTCTAACAATGGCAGTCAAAAATTTGAGTTAGACCCCTTCCTACTCCAGGTGGCGGAATTGGGGAGATATGGGAATGAGATCAGTGCCCTTTCTACCATCACTCCTGCCCCAACCCCACTTCCTACTCCCAGTCCTTACTGTTCTCCCTAAACAGAGGCTTCCAGTGTCCGGTCCTTTCAAGGCAGAGAGCTCAAAGCCGAGAGTGGGGGCGGGGCCCCGAACTGCAATGGTTAGAACAAAGTCCTGCCACTCTGGCAGGCCTGGTGTCCTCTTTTCTCTGGAGAGTATCAGCCGGGTCTTTTCTGGGCTCCCTTAACCCTCAGACATCCGTGTGAATGGAAGAGTTCTGCTTGCAGCCGAGAAGAGACATTCCAGTTGTTTCCACCCACCCCAGCCCCTAAATTGGGCTGATGATTCCTCCGCATGGAGCAGCTGTGAGATGAGCAGCCTGTATTACCTGTCTAGAGGTCAGCCACCTGTCAGGCCAGGGCAGTCTGCCCTCTTCATCTTACATACTATGCTCCACCTTTCTAGGGAGTTCCCCATCTACTTTTGCCCTTTAGGCCACAGGGCAATTAGGTGATAAGAGGATGTGTGTGTGTGTGTGTGTGTGTGTGTGTGTGCACGAGCATGGTGCTTGTGTAATTCATCCTGGTGGGAAGATGTGGCAATGGTGGTGGTCCTGACTTGGAAGCTGCTGAACTAGAAAAGGACGGGCCAGCTTTCCAAATCAAAGTTCCAGAAAATTCTCTCACCCGTATTCTAGCTGGTTCTGTAACTTTACTCGGATGCCTATGGGAGGGGCTTCCTGGTGAAGGAACAAGTGTAACCAGACTCCTGACTTCCCTAGAAAGGGTGGCTCCCTCCTCAACTGAAAAAAATCAGGATGGTAATTTCATCCCAAGGTCCTGGGGATTAAATGAGATGACCTATTTTAATAGGATAGAGTGTTTTCTCTTCTGTTGATAAACCTCTTTGAAAGGAATAAGAGAGCAATCTTTTTCTGGATTTCTTGGGCTTCAGCCCGAAAGTCTAGTAATTTCTTTTGTTTGATTTTGTGAGTTTTGCTGTTCTCCAGGCTCTCCTGATAAAGCAGGAGGAAATGGGCTGAAAATGCAATCCAAAGGGTTCAGGGAAAGGAATAATTTCCTGAGGTTCTGGAACACTCAGTGGAAAGATTTGGGTTCTCAAAGACTTTTGCAAACAGGAGACACCCCACATTGGTGGGATGTTTGGTGTGTGTACTGCATCCAGAAGGCGGGAGCATAGACAAGGAACTCTCATAATTCCTACTCCAAACAGACTGTGTTAATAGTCCCCAAGTAGTCTCTGAATTATTCTGTGCCTCAGTTTCCCCATCTGTATCAGAAAGATACTTGTTCCTCAGACAGGTGGTGAGGACTGTGAACAAGTCTGTGGTTGTGAGTAAGGCGTGGTTAGTTCTGAGTGTTCTGGGTCATTGTCCTCAGCCTTTGTGACATCCTTATTTACTGTGATTGGAGTTCTTCCCAGGAGTCATGTCTGGGCCCCTGAGTACTAGCTCTTACTAGTCCCACAAAAGCCTGGTCTGGAGCTCTCAAGAACAAAGCAGCCATATCCCCCTATTCCAGCAACCCACTTTCGGCCAGAAGGCTGCTAATTCTTTGCTGGAGTGGCAGACACAGACACTAAACCCTTTTTCTCCTGGCTCTTACCCCATTTATTTACTCATTCAGAAGTTTCCGTGAGACTCCCAGGTGGTTTATGGCTATTTCTCTTTTCCCCAGCCTGCAGACACAGCCGGGAGACACCACTAGCGCCCAGCTGCTCTGCTCTTAGCTTGGACAGAAATATTGACCTGAGCCACCAGAGAAAAAAGACTGAGCAGGACTGGGGATGGGGCTGGGATCACCTCCTTACTTTCCACAGTCCCCGAGTGAGCTTCAGGCTGTTGATGCAACCAGTCTCCTACTGTGGGCCACGGAGAATGTCCTGAGTCAGTGCTTCCTATCTGGGAAGAGGGATTCTTTGCTGGAGCCCTGGAGTGGGTCCGGGAGAGAAGTCAGTTTTAGGATATATTGTAGGGGGCGTCGCCTGAGTGGCTCAGTAGGTGATTGGTGGCCTTGGGCTCAGGTCATGTTCCCAGGGTCTTGGGATTGGAGTCCTGCATCCAGCTCCCTGCTCAGCAGAGGGCCTGCCTCCTCTTCTCCCTCTGCCATCCCCCTGCTTGTGCTCTCTGTCAAATAAATAAAACCTTAAAAAACAATAAAAAATAGAAAGGATATATTCCAGGGAGGACGAGATGCACCACTGTAGATCATCCTGACATATCAGAAACTCTCCGGCTTGGAGATGGATTTGCTCTCTTTTACCTGCAGAAGAGGAGGGTTTTAGGTTTGGATCAATTTCCAGAACTCTCTTGCTAGAAAAAATTTTCCATGTAGAGAATTAATGGCCCGAGTCCATTTATCTTAATCAGGGGAGGCAGTGGCATGCTGGCTGTGGAGAAGGGTTGGTCCTGTGTGCTTGCTTGCAGTCCTGAGGTTCTGGAAGCTTCCACGTGCAGCAGGGGGGCCTTGCCGGGTTTTTTGGCTGTAGTGAATCAAGTTGAGATGTGAAAGGTCAGGAGTCGAAGTTATGGGAATACGAAAATCTCTGTCCTGGGGCTGGTGAGGTTCCAGTGCCCAGACTGCTGCTGCTGGGCATTTTTCACTGTATGAGGCTGTAGATAAACCACGGCACAGTCCAGGTGCAGGATTCAAAGCCCTTAGCCCAGAAGCAGCTGGGTTTTAGAGGTGTTTGCTCATGACCTTTTTTCTTGCCACACCCCTGGGCTCTTGGGAGGAGCTGAGGTCAGAGCGGCAGTGCCAGGATGCTGCCTCTGTCAACGCAGGCATTCGCCTGCCTTCCTGGGTCCCGTCACATCCTTCTTGCTCAATCATTGGGTGCTCAGCATGGAAGCTGCTCTCCCCGCTCTGGAAGGCAGCGCCCAGTGTGGCTTCATGGAGTTGTGGTCAGAGACCGAAACGGCAGCTGCTCTCTTAGGCTTTCTGTAGCCAGCCTGTGTTGGAGGAAGGGGAGGCACTCCATGCCCCGGCAGGCTGGAGAAGATGGAAGGACAAGTGGTAGGCGGGATGCTCAGGTTCTTCCGCAAGCGGCTGCCTCGGCTCCAAGCAGGTCTGGACTGGATTGCCCACTTCCTGTTTTCTAGGGTGACCCTCTCCTGTAGGGCTGTTTCTTCCTTGAAATGCTTCTTCCTTCTCTTCCATGTAGACTCTCTATAGCTTGACCTCCCCCTAGTCCCCTGTGTGAGCAAGCCGCGATGCTTCCCCTATGAGATTGCAGAGCGGGTCATGCCCGTCACGGGGGTTGGTGTGGCCACAGACACATGGCCCTGGGACGTGCTCTGATTCGGGTCCACGTCCACTCAGGGTTTACTGCCTTGGGTCCTGCCCAGGGCGCCTTTGGGTGGGCCCAGGCTCTGCCTCTGGGGCAGAGGGCCTCCCGAGTGGCTCCCCAGTATTCCTTGGCTTCCCATCAGCAGTTTCTGTCCTCCCCTTGGCTCTCTGTGCTTTCAGAAATCTCCCAGAGCAGGCATGAAAACTGCCCAGGTGGCTCTCACCCTGTTCTGGGTCCCGAGTCACTGGACAGGCTCCGGGGACCTTGGCGTTAGATGGCGGCCTTGAGGGGTGAAGCTGCCTGGAGCCACACAGACCCCTTGGGGCACGGGCCACTGAGATACACGTGGGCCTTGGTGTCTTGGTTTCAGGTTCTCTCCAGGACAATGTGAGGGACCCCGTAAAGGAGCCGGAAAGGGCCCAGGAGCACTGTCAGCCCGCCTTTGCCGGAGGGCCGCACTTCTTTGAATACCTCTTCAAGGTTTCCCTCAAAAAAAAGAATTCAGGGGCTGACTACGAGCCCACCATCACCTACCAGTTTCCCAAGGTAAGGACGGAAGGAGTGGGCAGGGGAGACAGGATTCGGGTGTTTGAGAGGTGGTGGGGGGAGGAGTGCCCTCTCCTCTACTCCACCCTGCCAGGGCTTGAGTCTGGAGCTGCCCAGGGCTCAGTGCTCCTGTTTCCTTCAGGCCCAGCCCGGTTTCCTGTTATCACCCACAGAATCTAGGTCTGGCTTCTTTGTGAGAAACTGACCTGGGCTCCCAAGCCTGGAAACGAGGCTGGTTCTTTGGCCCCTTTTGGGGGCCTCTTCATTCTTCCAAATTCCGTCCTCTGTCACTCTCCTTGGTAGACAGGCCTGCCTTCTGCCAGACCTCCCAGTCGGCCTCCCCTCAGCCTCCCCTCCCAGAGGACGGAGGGAAGGAGAGGGTGGGGCCGGCTCACAGCTGGTGGGTAGGCTCAGCCTGGGGCCACAGCCCAAACACCTGGTTCCTTCTTGTGGCTCCTGGGCTGGGGTCGGATGGGGGTAGGCATCCTCATTAACCCCGACGGTTTGACAGCTGAGCTGGTCACCTCTCTTCTCTGCTGTGGCAGCTCTCTCATGTGGCCCTCCCAGGAGGCCAGGCACCCTCTGGTCTTTTTGTATTCAGTGAAGCCCGGGCTCCCTTCCTGCCTGTGTGGGTCCTTAGGGTCCTGATGTCTAACTCAGGCTCGGGTTCATTTGGCCTAGAAGGGGCTATTTTAGTCTTGGGATGGGTCCACCCCCAGAACGAAGTTTCTGTGCAGAGGGACAGTTAGAGGCACACTTTGAGTGCCTATGCCAGCAGGAAGGTTGATTCTCAAACTGCCCTAGACCCTCAAAAGAACCCTGCCAACACTCAGGCCCTCTACACTGGCTGCAACCTCCACAGTTCCCTGGTCTCTTTTCCTCTTCCTTCTAGCGGGAGAACCTGCTTCGGGGCCAACAGGAGGAGGAGGAGCGACTTCTTGGAGCCATCCCCTTGTTCTGCTTCCCAGATGGCAATGAGTGGGCCCCGCTCACTGAGTATTCCAGGTAATTGCTCCGCTGGAGACAGAGGAATCTGGGACTGGGGGAGAAGAGGTAGTTGTGAGTTCTGTGGGCCCGGTGGCTCCCTCATTCGCTGTGCACACCTGTTTCTCACCAGCTTCCCTCCTGATGGGGAGGACTGGAGTTGACTCACTTACAAACATCTTGCCTGGAGTCCCCCAAGGCCAATGATCTAGGCCAGTCAGGTTGACCAGTCAGTCATCTGTGTCCAGAGAAGGACAAGAGTCTCTCACTTGTCCTGGGAATGACGGTCACCATGTGTTGACTGCTTCTGGTAGAAGCTGGACTTTACGGAAGGCCTTTGGCTTCTGAGAAGGCAATGTGGCAAAGTTCCTTCCAGCATCAGCCCTGGAATTTGAGTTTGGGTTTTGGCTTGACCACCTTTGAGTCGAATGACTTTGGATAAGAACCATCTTCTCAGCCTCGGTGCCTTTGTTCTTAAGGTAGGGATAGTAACTGAACCCACCTCAAAGGGTTGTTTTGAGAATGAATGAGGGGGCATGTTTAGAGCTGGCTGCTGATAAGCAGTTAATAAATTACTGATGTGATTGTTACTGTCCGATTTATCAGCAGCTTCCCTCTGCCCTCTTGACCACCTCAGCATCTGTCTGAGGCTGACCACCTTCCTCTCTTAGGATCCAGTGAGCAAATGCAAACAATGTGTCTGCTCTTCCCCAGGGAGACCTTCTCCTTCGTCCTGACCAACATGGACGGGAGCAGGAAGATCGGCTACTGCAGGCGCCTCCTGGTCTGTTCTGCTCAGAACCGCCCCCTCCTCTCCGCAGCCCGCTCTGCTCCACAGCTGGGTTTGCTCGAGCTTCAGCAGCAGGACCCGAGGCTCCCTGGCAGTAGTGGCTGCTGGGAAAGCCCCGCCCAGCCCCTGCTGCCATGTTAGTGCCCCCTGCACCCCTGCAGGAATGAGGACGCAGGCCCCTCCTGGCCCACCCTGGGGAGCTCTGCTGGCCCGGCTGTGGTCTCTGCTGTCTCTAGCCTTCCAGTGGCTCGCCTACCTGATCCTCCCTCCAGCTTCTGTACCCAAGCCCAGCTGCCTCGGCCCCTTGAGCCTCCCTGAGCATAGGGCATAGACCGGGATTCAGTGATTCTTGGGTCTCCAGAGGCTTCTCCAAGTCACTTGGGCAGTGCAGTTGCCTCTAGCCTGTCCCTCATCTCCACAGCACTCTTGCTTCCTCTCTCTGCAGACCCCAGAGGGTGCTGGCGCTGCGGGGGGCAGTGCTTGGCCCGTTCTTGGCCATCCGCTTTTGACTCTGGGGGCTGCTCTGGCCTCCCTGCTGCCCGTGCCACAAATAGAACCTCTGCCCAGCCAGGCCTTCCTCCCTCTGACCCCTGCTTCCCCCCGGCCCCCCAGTCCCCCAGCCCCGGCCTCTAGCCATGGGCCCCATCAGCCCCAGTGGGGAGAAGCCATGGAGAAGGCTGCGGCCCTGAGGGTGCCTCTCTGTCCCTCCGCAGCCCACTGGACGCGGCCCTCGCCTCCCCACGGTGTACTGCATCGTCAGCTGCATCGGCTGCTTTGGCCTGTTCTCCAAGGTACGGGTAGAGCGGGATTCCCCAGAGCCCGTTGGGCCTGTTCAGCTTCCAGATCTGCCTGGCTGCCTGACCCGTTCGGTGCTCCTCGCCTGAGCAGAGCTCTGCCCTGGGGGCCGGGGGGAGGCAGGTGCTAACCAAGGCAGAGAGGAGCTTGGGCTCCACTTGATTTTAGAGAAGAGTGGGCAACAAACCCCAGGGGACTGTCTCCCCCACCCTGCAGAGAGCACAGGCGCCCCCTCGGGTCAGGCAAAGGCCTGTGACGATCTCACCTCCCTGACTCAGGGTCTGGTGCGAGGCTCCGATGAAGTGACAGGAGAAATGGGGAACACTGAGCAAATATAAAGACAATTACTATATGAGTCATAGCAAACTATTCCGAGGCTCCCTCTGATTCCTCCAAGGGCGGAGGTCTCTAGCGCTTCTCCTGCTAGAGTAGCTGGAGTGCCCCTACACCAGAGTCAGTCCTCAGAAGGGACAGGGCCTGTCTTGGTGGCCGAGGAAGAGCTTCAGTGTGCTCTGCCCCCAGCAGGCCCTCGGGAGGATGAGGGTGGGACACTGTGGGCCATTGCTTGCTGGAGTGTTCCTCTGTGCCGGGTTGAGGGATGGAGTCTGGCCCCCGCCCTGGGGAGTCTGAGTGGAGGTGGGAAGGCTGAGTGTCACCCAAGAGGCCCAGGCTTTGGGGCGCCTGGGTGGCTCAGTTGGTTAAGCGACTGCCTTCAGCTCAGGTCATGATCCTGGAGACCCGGTCGGCGGGAAGCCTGCTTCTCCCTCTCTCACTCCCACTGCTTGTGTTCCCTCTCTGGCTGTGTTTCTCTCTGTCAAATAAATAAATAAAATCTTAAAAAAAAAAAAAAAGAGGCCCAGGCTTTGAGGGTCCTTCTCTATTCTGCATGACTGGACATGGTATCATCGTGGATGGTGGTTTGCTCTGAGAGGACTCCTGGGGGAAGGAAGTTTACATCGGGTGCTAGGAGGAATGGGGACTGGTGACGAGGGTAAGGCAGCAGGTCTCATGCTGGAGATAAACAGCAGGCTGTGCTCTACCAGGGAGGAGAGGGGAGCGGTTGGTGAAGGGGCCCAGAAGGCCCTCAAGGATTGGCTGGACCAGGGCAGGGGTGGGGTTGGTGGGGTAGTTGAGGGGGGGAGGCCTCTGCTGCCTCCCAGTGGCTCCCTTTGAGCCTTGCCTCCCACGGTCCCTTACCTTGCAGATCCTGGATGAGGTGGAGAAGAGGGACCAGATCTCCGTGGCGGTGATTTACCCATTCATGCAGGGCCTCCGAGAGGCAGCCTTCCCTGCTCCCGGGAAGACTGTCACCCTCAAGAGCTTCATCCCTGACTCGGGCACGGAGGTGGGTTACTGAGTACGTGAGCCCCGTCCTGGCTGGAGAAGGCAGGCTTGGGGGCTGCCGCTCTGTCAGTCCTGCCGTCCACCACTGGGTTAGCACAGACAGACTGAGCCAGGTGGGGACGGGGCCCAGTATTGACAGAGCTGAAAATCAAACCCACAGTTTCTGATCCTCCCAAGCACCTTGTTAATGTCTGAGCCACCAAGATTTGTATTTATAACGAAACACGTAAGCTGAGGTTCCTGGTGCTAGAATGGATGATATCCGCAGCCCCCAAACTGCCACTTGTCCCCATTCCCCCCTCATCTTCCCCTCTGCATCCCGTGTCTCTACCTGATGGCCTCCAGCCCCATCCCTGCCACCCCAGCCATGCCTCATGGGGGTGCTGTACTTGTAGGCACTAAGCCGACTGAGGCAGCAAGTAGAACATTGTTGTAAGAATCCCAGGCCTGATCCTGGGGACTGTGGAAGATCTGTGTGTCCCTCTGAACCTTGGCTTCTCCACAGAAAAATAAGGGGCAAGGCTTTTCCCTTCCTCCAAGAATAAGCAGAGTGCTTGCCATGGGCCAAGCTGTACTATTTTCTGGATGTAAAGTGGTGAACATAATGAATGCAATTGCTGGCCTCCTGGAGCTTAAAATCTAGTGGAGGAGACAGATGTTAAATAAGCAAATGCATAAAGAAAGCATAATTTAAAAAGGCGTGACAGTGATGAAAGGGAAGAAACGGGATGCTGCCTGAGTACATGATGGGAAACACACATTGAATTAGGGGGGCCTCTGAGATGGAGGGACGGGGAGACAAGAAGAGTATCCCCAGGGGGCCTGACCCATGAAGGCCTTTGGCCAGGAACAGTGAACTGGAGGGGTGGGCTTGGCCTGTGGGCCAGACTGGGGAAGGGTCAGCATGGGAGGAAAAAGGGGCAGGATCCGATGTATGCAGGTGGGGAGAACTGAGCAGAGGCCGGTAGAAGCCCAGCAATCTGGACCCTGCGATTTTTCAGTGTGGTGATGCCTCCTCTCTCTGATTCCCCTGCAGTTCATTTCTCTGACTCGGCCCCTGGACTCCCACCTAGAACACGTGGATTTTAGTTCTCTGCTATGCTGTCTCCGTTTTGAGCAGATCCTTCAGATCTTTGCCTCTGCAGTGCTGGAGAGGAGAATCATCTTTCTGGCAGAAGGTCTCAGGTGGGTCTAGCCACTGGGCAGCTCTTCCAAGCTGCCTGGAACCCCCCGGGTTCAGGGGACAGGCCGGAGGGCTCTCTGAGGGAATCAGGCTGCAGGACCCATGTGCTCGCCCTCCTGCCTCCAGGTCTGATTTTGTACTAAGCCTGTAGAGAAACACCTGTTACAATTCCCCTGCTTCTGCCTCCAAACTTGATGCTTCCTAAGCCTGAAGAAAGTTCCAGATTTAGCTCTGAGCAGGGCCTGAAGTGTTCCTGGGACAGCTGAGGCGGAGGTCAGTCAGGGTGGGTGCAGATGTGATGGCTTAGGGTGGGAGGCAGGGGAGGGAGGGCGGAGGACAGGGTGCGAAGGCGCATATTGGTATGGAGGTCGAGCCTGTCATCCTTAAGGGCAGATACATCCATTTATTCACTCATTCAACAAACATTTATTGTGTGTCAACAGTCTGCCAGATGCCAAACATAAGGGAGAATAGAGACTAACTAGACCCGCTCTTTGACCTTAGGGTATGTAGAATTCTGTAGTGGTTGAGAGCAGAGGTGTTGAAATCAGCAGAACAAGGTTCCAATCCAACATATTCTTCCATCTTTAGCTATGTGCTTCCCCTTAGGTCAGTTTCTTAACTTCTTGAAGTCATGATCTCCTTATCTGTAAATCAAGATCACAATTGTGCCTCCCTCACAATTGTATCGAGGGTGAAATGAAACTGCGCTTGTCAGCTTACCTACCACCTTACCAATATGTCCCACACATATTGGTAAGAGCTAGCTGGGATTCTTTTTGGGAAGGGATCTTTATTTTTACTTATTTTATGTATTTTTGTTTTTAATTATTACTTTCTATTAAGTATAGTTGACATCCAGTGTTATATTAATTTCAGGCGTAAAGCATATTGATTCAACGATTCTACACATTATGCAGTGCTTACCAAGATAAGTGTAGTCAGTGCCTGTCACCATACAATATTATTGATTGTATTTCCCATGCTGTACTGTTCATCTCCACGACTTCTTTATTTTATAATGAGAAGTCCGTACCTCTTAACACCCTTCACGTATTTTGCCTGTCTTTCCTCACATCTCCTCTCTGGCAACCACCAGTTTGTTCCCTGTATGCATGATTTGGTTTCTCCTTTTGTTTGTCTTGTTTTGTTTTTAAGATTCCACATAGAAGTGAAATCGCATGGCATTTGTCTTTCTCTGTCTGATTTATTTCACTTAGCATGATATCCTGGAGGTCTATCCCTTTCGGTATGAATGGTAAGATCTCCTTACTCTGCGAGGCTGAGTAACAGTCCACTGTACATACATCTTTATCCACTCATCAGTCAGTTGCTTTCATATGTTGGCTATTGTGAATAGTGCTGCAGTGAACACAAGGGTACATATAGCTTTTCCAAGTAGTATTTTTGTTTTCTTCAGATAAACAGTCAGCAGAAGTACTGGCTTGTATGGTACTTCGACTTTCACTTTTTTTCAAGGAACCCCCATACTGTTTTTCACAGTGGCTGCACCAGTTTGCATTCCCACCAGCGGTGCACAAGGGTTCCTTTTCCTCCACATCCTCGCCAGTGCTTGTCATGTCTTGTCTTTTTGTTACTAGCCATTCTGACCGGAGTGAGGTGATATCTCAAGGTGGTTTTAAATTTGCATTCCCCTGACAATTAGTGATGTTGATCATCTTTTTGTGTGGCTGATAGGCCATCTGCATGTTTTCTTTAGAAAAATGTCTATTCAGGTCCTCTGCCCATTTTTAAGTCACGCGATGGTGATGACTTTTGGTGTTGAGTGGTAGGAGTTCGTATATTGCAAATATGAACCCTTTATCAGATCATCTACACATCTTCTCCCGTTCAGGAGGTTGACTTTTCCTTTTATTGATGGTTTCCTTTACTGAGCAAAAGCTAGCTTCTATCCTTAATAATGAGTTCACAGTTGAATATATCTCAGGGCATAGTTGAAGAAGGGTACTGTCATGTCTCCGTCTCTGCCTCATAGGGGTCTCAAGTGTGAGAAAACCGTGGGGAGACATGTGACAGAATGGAGGAGACTGTAGTGGGAGGCTGAACTGCTGTTTCTGTGTGGGGAGGGAGAAAGCCGATGAGACGGGCCTGGCAACCCTGGTTCTGTCTTTTAGGGAAGAAGAAGAAGAACAGGATGTTAGGGACTCAAATGTTAGGCCAGAGGGTCAGGTGGATAGCATGGGTTTTAAGGGAAAGGAAGTTTGGGCAGGGAGTGAGGGCTGTGGGTGGAACCTTCTACAAAGTCAGTGATAACCAAAAAGGCACTAGTTGTGAGCCAAATCCTCAAGAGAAGTGGTGTAATCTTTTGCTCTGGAAACAGCACTTCCACTTTCAACCCTGTAGAGAAATGAGAATGTTCTGTTGTGGCTAGAGCTGGGGTTCTTGCCTCTCCCCGGAGATCAGTGTTCTGGAAGTGACGGTGACTCCAGGTGCCAGCTGACCTGGATACAGGCACAGGATTTGCCTCTCAGGTGCTCACTTTCTCCAGGGAGAGCCCACGACTCCCCAGTTCCTTCCCAGACTGAGTTAGTCAGGTCCCCGAAGCCCAGGCAGGGAGGGGACTTCCAGTCAGCCTCAGCCTCGGCTGGACCCTCAGAGACTCAATCTTTCTAACTCAGGAAGTGCGAGCTCCATACCAAGAAGTGCAAGAGGGTTTCTGCATCCGTGTGTTTATTGGCCTTGGTTTGAAGAACGAAGAGCCATGAGGAGGCCGTGGAGAGGACAGAGAGCAGGGCTGGCTGTGTGTGTTGGAGGGTGGGGTGAGGAATCTGCCTGAGCCGTGTCGGAGGCAGTAATCACACAGCGAACGCTTCCCTGGAAGGGTGGAGGGGCCCTCTGTCTGGGACTTTCCGGCTAGCAATCGCCGGGCAAAGGTTCCTGGAATCTAGGAATTTCCCAAACTAGGTCAGGCACCAACCTGTTAACTTTAAATAACCTCCAGGGGCCAGAGGGAGCTGTGAGATGTAAAGATGAGGGTGAGGGCGGAGAGCCACAAGGAGGAAACAGGGCTTGGCCTGTCTGCTGTGCTCCGCTGTTTGCATGTTTGTCTCCTTAACTACACTGCGAGTTTGTTAAGCAGGGTCAGTGCCTTGGACTTCCTGGTATCTACATCCTTAGTGCAGTGGCGAGCCTATAGACGGGCTCACCCAGCGATCTGCTGCAGTGAAGGCATTTCCTCTTCCCTCCTCTTTGGGGCCACTAGAATTTTTGTGCAGGAGTGAGAGAGAAGACTAACAGAGAAAAGAAAAGATCAGAGGGAGGCCCTGTCCTTGATGAGAGGAGCCTCAGCCTCCCCTGGTTTCTGTCCCTCGCCTCCCAGCTACCCAGCTACGAGCACAGCTCCCAGACTTACTTCTGTTGTTGGCAGGGGAGGGGTCATGGGGGCTCTGCAGGGGTGGAGGTGCAGGGAGGCCTCTGACTCGTGTTCTCTGTGCCCTGTCCCCAGCACCCTGTCTCAGTGTATCCATGCTGCTGCCGCGCTGCTCTACCCCTTCAGCTGGGCACACACCTACATCCCCGTTGTCCCCGAGAGACTTCTGGACACGGTCTGCTGCCCCACTCCCTTCATGGTCGGCGTCCAAATGCGCTTTCAGCAGCAGGTCATGGATAGCCCCATGGAAGAGGTACGGTGCAGCAAGAAGAGGGCACATCTCGGAGCCAGGCACCGCTGGAGTCAGACCTGGGCTCTGCTGCTAACAGCTGTGTGACGTGGAGCGAGTTGCTTCACCTCTTTAAGCCCGAGCTTCTTATCTGCAAAATGGGGATAGCGGTGTTTAAGTGCTAGGGATTCAAGGGAAAATAACCTGCCCAAAGCTCACAGCTGGTGCCTAACATAATTGATGCTCAGTAAGTGGCTGCTTCCTCCTCCTGAACAATTTCTCTCTGGATGTAAGGGGCAGCTTCTGCAGGGGTCATCCAGCTGTCCTAGGTCAGCTAGTTCCAAAGGGCAGGGTCTGGGCTGCCCCATCTCTCATCTGAATGGACAAGCACAGCTGGTCTATACCACGCACAGCCCACTACAATTCATTCATATTCCTTGCAAGTGAGCTCATTTACCCTCCTGCAAACTATAAGTCTTGAAAAATGCAGATTTTTGTAGCAAGAGTTATCTTTTTTTAATTTTAATTTATTTTAGAGGGGGCGTGTATGCACACAAGTGGTGGTGGAGGGGATATGCAGAGGGAGAGGGAGAGAATCTTAAGCTGAGTGCATATCGCACTTGTAGGGCTCGATCTCACAAACCTCGGCATGACCTGAGCTGAAATCAAGAGTCAGATGTTTAACTGACTGTGCCATCCAGGTGCCGCAGGTTATCTTTCTGATTACCTCAGAGCTCACTTGGCTAATGAGGATAGAGGTTCAAATCCTCCTGGATTTTGTCATCTTATTTCCTAGCAATGGCCCAGACACACCAGAGGGCACAGTGGTGAAAATGGGCATTGGTAGCATAAAGCTCTCTCCAGTGTTGGAAAGACAACTCAAAACATGCGCTCTGCTTAGACTTATTAATAGCCACTTTCCAAAGATCACCTTACCGTAATCTCAAGCTAATAGGGTTACTTAGGTATGTCTACGTTGGCTCACCTGTGCAAGGGGCTGACCGAGGGAAGAGGTGGGGTCTCATCGTAAGCTGCTAGGCAAGAACCAGCCCTGGTGGGAGGCCTTTTTCCATTTGTGTAAGAAATAACGGAAGTCCAGAGAACTCAGTGGACTTATTCTAGGCCCCACAGGCAATGATGGAACCTAGTGCCACAAATAAAAGCAAAGCCCTTCTTATACAAAGTGTTGCTGGGACGTAAAGAAGCAGGCTATTTCCCTTTCTCACTTCCTTGGCCTTCCCAGCCTTCCTCCAAAGTGCTGAGTAGACGAGCCCTTTGAAGGAGATTCTGTCATGTGACTAACCGGGTCAGAGTATCAGCCCCATGTTTGGCAATGACTTAAAACATCCCAACCCTAGGAGTTATGAAATTTGCTGACAACGCAGTTCTAGCTCCTCCCCACGACAGCCAGGCAGGAAGACACCCCAAGGCCAGCCAGCCTGCAGCTCCTGCTACCCAAGAGCCTTGGCCCGTTTTAGTTCTCAGCAGCTGCTCCGTGAAATGGGCAGGGGACGAGGCAGGGAGAGGCCAGGGGCTACTAAAGCTGTGGGATGATTCTCCGCTCACAGAAGCTCTGTAAGGGATTACTCAACAAACAGTAATATAGTAAATACTAGAAAGATTTTGGGGAACTTTGCAAAAAAATTCTTCATGCACATTCTTAGCTCCCTGATAGGAACAGCTTTCCCTGATCAAAGAAAGGCGTCTGAGCTTCTGTATTCAAGTGGTCTCAGGCCTGGACTAGTTCAGCTTTTCTCCCCTGATGATGAATGATTACACTGCCTGCTCTCTCTTTGGCACACTTTCTGGTTTCTCTTTCCCTTTGTTTGGAAGAAGGGAGCATAGAAGGATCCTTCACCATACTGACAAGACCAAGAGTCTAAACCGAAAAGACAGGCCCAGCAGGTGTTTAAATGACCAACCCAGACTTTGGGGGATCCCGGGAAATTACAGAGCCCAGTCCATGCCTAAGGGAGACAGCTGCACTCCGTTCCATCTGAACATGGTCCTTTAGCAACATGGACCAACCAGCTCAGAGCTACTAACTTTTCAGAAGCCCCGAAGCAAATTTTATGTGAAATTTCTCAATTTAAATGTTGGGAACCAACTCAATTATTAAAAAATACTCTGAGACTCAAAGAAACAGATTGGCAGGTTGGACCCTAACCAGAAGGATGCCAGTTTGTAATATCAGGTCTAGATGGAGGGCCAGTCCGGCAGTGATGGGCTCAAGTGCGGGCCCTGTGCTCGCCTTCCACACAGCCTGCAGACACACGGTCTCCTCACTGCATTTCCTTCCCTGTTCCTGTTGCCCTGGGCACATTTCCTTCTCTTCCTGTTTCCTGCGGGAAGGCCCAAAGATCCCAGGGAGTTTTTGAAGTTGGACTCGTGAGCAACCCTACATAATTGTTGCAAATATTTAAAAAAATCAAAAGGTGTCCATTGCTGGCCTAAATCTGACCAGAGGGCAGGGAGCTGAAGGTGAGGGGAGGAGAAGAATGTGGTGCCTAGAACAGTTCCATCTAGGCTTGGAAACCGGTTCTACTACTTGTAGGACCTCGGGCTACTTCTTTGCTTCCTCACCGGGAAAATGGGGATAGTGCCTCCCTCTACAGGACTGTGGGGAGGGCTGAGAGAAAATATGCAATATCTGATCATGTGTGCTGTGTGCTGTCCCATATATAGAAGCCACTCCTACAATCAGTGTTACATTAAGAGAGTGACTGCCTGTGGTTGCCCCAGTTGTATTCCCTCCTACCTCAGTGCTCCTCCTCCCCCTTCCTGTACCCTCCCACCTTTTCCCAGGAAGGGAACTGGGGTTTCCAAGGATGGTGAGAACGGAAGGTGTCAGGCAGGCAGGGACAATTGCTGATCTTGTTGCCACTTGGGCTGAAAGGTCTAGCCACAGGCGGAAATGCAGATGCTAAGTGCTCCTGGGGTCTCTGATGGGAAGAGAGAAAGCCATTTGTTGTGTTTATTTCAGGTCTTGCTGGTGAATCTTTGTGAAGGAACCTTCTTAATGTCGGTAAGTGTCTGGGCTCCAGCCCCCTGCAGGCCCACTGCCAATCCATCACTCCAGTCCCTGCCGTGCTCCACATACTTGCACAAATGTGAAGTGTTTTTCTTGGGTGAGAACCCACGCTAACAAGATCTCTCTTGAGGAGCCCTCAGCAAAGATAGCCCCATGACCAGGCAATTGGTTTTGGTGCTCCTAGAGCGGGGATATAAACTCTGTGCCACGGGGGTACAGGGGACACTTGCTAATGTTTATAGTCAGACGAAGGCCAAAAAGCAGCTTCTACTTGCTTCTCTCCCATGTGGCCAACTTGGGGTGGAGTTGGGGCGTAGAATCCATGCCCTCCACACGCTTTCTGCCAACACTGCACCTCCTCCCAGACTTCTTGACTTCTGAGCTTTTCTCTCCTAGGTTGGTGACGAAAAAGATATCCTTCCACCCAAGCTTCAGGATGAGATTTTGGACTCCCTTGGGCAGGGGATCAATGAGCCACGAAGTAAGTCCTGGGTCCCCCTTGCTTTAGGTTTCTCCACAGAACCTGAGGGCGGGTGTCCCAACCATCCCAGCCAGAACTGCTGGACTCACTCAGCAGCCCTGGACTGGTCCCAGGGGCCTAGATTCTAGGGGAAGTCTGAGTGTGAGATTTTCTTCTTTCCAAGCGATGGTGGAGAACCCGTACCCATTCTCCCGTTTTAATCTGTAATCAAGAGCCGGACCCTAGCTGCTTTTCCCAGGAGCTTCCAGCCTGCCTTGGAAGCCACCTGGAGGCAGGAGTGGGTGGTTCTTCTGAGCCGGCCTCTGTGTGTCTCCTGCAGCCTCCGAAGAGCTCAACGAGCATGTTTCAGGCCCGTTTGTGCAGTTCTTTGTCAAGACGGTGGGCCACTATGCTTCCTACATCAAGCGGGAGGCAAATGGACAAGGCCACTTCCAGGAACGGGCCTTCTGTAAGGCTCTGAACTCCAAGGCCAACCGCCGATTTGTGAAGAAGTTTGTGAAGACGCAGCTCTTCTCCCTTTTCATCCAGGAGGCAGAGAAGAGCAGGAACCCTCCTGCAGGTATATGGTGACGGGTCCCTACCACTCCAAGCCCAGGAGGATCACTGCCTCCAAGTCAGGTGTGGCCCTAGGAGGAAGAGCATTGGCTCTGGAGGCCCACAAAATAGATGGAGTCTTGTGGGTGGGGTTGGACAGAAATAACCTGAAGCCTAAGAAAATGTGTCTGGTTTGCCATTTTGTGGAAATTGCTCTTTGTTTTAATTTGGAGCTCATTTCTATTAGTTTTTGTGAAGGCACCTTCTTAATGTCGGTAGCCCGACATTAAGAATGTTAATAGCCCCAGTTTTGGGCCAAACTGAATACCCAGCTCTCCAGAGGCCCGTGAGGACATGGGGACCCTGACAGGAGTGTGGGTGTGGTGGGGGAGCGTGGGGAGCAGAGAGGTTATCTCTGATCCTCACTGCTGAACTTACCCTCATCAGCCTGGCCTGACGACATGCCTCTCACACCTGTATCTGAACCCACAGGCTACTTCCAACGGAAGATACTTGAATATGAGGAACAGAAGAAACACAAGAAATCAAAGGAAAAGACTGTGAAATAAGAGCTGTGGTCAACAGGAGGGACTGGACTCATAGGCCAGTCTTGGACTTTGGCCCCTGCCAGCACGGTAGGATCAGGGAAGTGTGCCAACTCCAGAATCCACTGCCTTCTTCTGAGTCCTGGTCACCAGGTCTTGCTGTGAGCTGGCGTCTTGGGTTTGGATCCCTGGAATCAGTTTCTCTGGACTCTGGAAGACTGAGCTCTGTGCTCGCAGAACTGGGCTCCAAGCGGCATGTTCCGCCCGGGAGACACAGAGCGGCCAATGGTAGCAGCACAGGTGGTGTGGAGCTTTCCAAGTTGCTGTGCCGGCCCTCTTCCAGGGAAAGCTACTATAAAATCCTCAAAACAGAAAGCAGTTGTGGCCCAAAGGCTCAGTGTCTCCACATAAAAAAGAAGTCTGTGTACATGTGAGGCTAAGAATAAAGATGAAAATTTCCTTGTTGTTTCTGTGTTATCTTTGGCTTCCCCTCTGGGTGGGGGTGTGGGGGGAGAACCAGGGGCATGAGGCCACAGATGTGAGAGTCAACTGGACTGGGAGTGGGAGACCTGGGCATAGTGGCCCAGATCTCTGGGGCTGTGTGGAATAGGAGAAGTATGGGGTCAGCAGCTGAGCTTCTAACAGGAAGGTGGGGACACTGATAGAAGCAGCTATAGCACTGGGACCGGGCAACACTTCTAGTTACAGTCAGGTGTGCCTCCCAGAACTTGGGAGGAAAAGCTGCTGGCTAAGGAGGCATTATCTGTGCTCTAGGGCAACTTGAGGGTAAGACATTTCAGGTTCCAGAAGCCAGTGAGGAGCTCAATGCTGCCTCCACAGACAGGTCTGTCCGCCCATCACTTCTGGTTTGAAGCCTTCAGTTGTAGACATCCAGCTTCTTTCTTGGTTATTTTGAGAAGCCCAGTTTAACTCTTTAGCTAAAGAAAGAGGGATTGTTTCACTGCCATTTTTTTCCTTCCAGAAAAGAGTATTATAAGCTTAAGAGTCCAAAGGAGTTTACTGGTCACCTCAACCATCTTCCCTCCATATATATTTTTAAGACTTTATTTATTTATTTCAGAGAGAGAACGAGCAAGCAAGGCAGCTTGTGGGACAAGCAGACCTGGCACTGGGCACAGAGCCTGATGCAGGGCTCGATGCCATGACCCTGAAGATCATGACGTGAGCTGAAATAAAGAGTCGATGGCTTAACTGACTGAGCCACCCAGGTGCTCTTCACTCTACACTTCTAATGACAGCTTCTGTTTCAACAGTGTGAGGGATGGGAAGCTTTAAGAAGCTTCTTGTCTTTCAAGACTTTCATCTTTTTAATGTGTGTTTGTGCCCTGGCATTCTCCAGGACTTCTCTACTCCAGATGCTAGAGAAGTTGCTAGCAAGCAAAAATAAAGAGAGATTTCACTTTACTGCTACAGTCTAGCAAAGAAATGGAAGATTCACTGTCACTAATTCTCAAGATGAGATTAATGGAAACATTAAAAGTCCAAGAAAGCAGAGCCCCACCTACCCGCTGAGGCAGTGCAGCTACTGTTCACCCAGGATCATGGAAACAGTATAAATAAAAATCAGTAAGAAGATACTTGTTTTAGCCAATAGTTTCTCTTCTGCTGTCCCCCTCCATTCAAGCAACTGTACTATCTACATATCATGGCAACAGATCTGGATTATAGTTAATGAAGATATCTGGTTCTCATTTCAAACTATAGTATACTGAGGAGCCAGAATAGGAGTACAACTTTCCAATGACTGCCCAGAAAGGGCTCTTCTTGCAAATTTGGGGGAAAGGCCTGAGATTCCTAAAAGACATAACCTCTGGGTGCCTGGGTGGCTCAGATGGCTAAGGGTCTTCCTTCGGCTCAGATCATGATCCCAGGATCCTGGGATCAAGTTCCACATCAGGCTTCCTGCTCAGCCTGCTTCTTCCTCTCTTGTGCTCTCTCTTTTAAACAAACAAATAAATAAATCTCTAAAAATAAATAAAAAGAAATGATATTGCCTTAAAAAAAAAAACAGACATGATCTCAAGGATGACAAGTGCAAAAACAACAACAAAAGCCTATTGAGAGGGAAAATGAACACAGTGCTCCTATGTTTCACTTTTTTGTTTTCTGTTTTTTAGTTCTCCTAGGTTAAGTTAAACAACTTAAACAAAATAGAAAGATCGCAGGACACATGACAAAGCAGCTGACCAAATTTCCTCATTTATTAAAGAAGAGAAATAAATTTTGCTTGAATTTTAAAAAGTGACATCAAAACTTAGTTATCTTTCCACTGAATAAAATTGAGAAAAAGGCTGGCTTTCAGGTCATATATTTATTTAAAAAAATAAAATGGATCAACAAAGTTACCACATAATTCTGCATGCTAACAGGATTTCCCAAGCCCATGAGAGATACCATTTCTTGAGCAATAAAATTATGACTTCCTCAACAATGTAAAGATAGGAAAGCTTTCCATCCAAATTCAAGGTCTTTATCACTAATTCCATGTCACAAGCTAGTGGGATAAGTCTGTGCCACAAGCTGAGCTCCTTAGTTAAAGAAAGCCTGAGAAGACACTAAACAAGGACGTCACTAAAAGGTGATGATTTGTTAAAATTATAAAGCAACCGTCTTTTGGCCTGCAAATATTCTACATTAGATATCTCCACCACTGGGGATCTGCTCCCCAGGACAATTTTATTCTGAATCCAGGATAATTACAAACACATGGCAATTTTTCCTGCATGCTTCCTTGGGCCAAATCCTGTATGACAACATGTACAATTACAGGACGGGACCTGAAATTCCCACTCTCACACAGGATAGTTAAGGAGTGTTACCAATAACAAAGAAAAGTTATACAACATTGATTATTATAAATTATATTTGTTCTTATCCACCCTATTCTCCTTAATATGTTCGGATTCTTTCCTGCGGAAAACATGAGTCTCCTATATAACACCGAGTTAACATCATTAATGATGATTAGAATGAGCTGTAGAGACCTTGATTCTGAAGACATGTATGTGCAGGTGAGATGCAATCTGATTGCAAACACTGACACAGTAGCGGATCAAATCAAAGAAAGAGAAGACCTGGAAAGAAGAGAAATTGTTAGATTCTCAGGACCTGCTTAGGCCATCCGTAAGCTTCCTGAAAGTAAAAAGAAGGGGCTTCTCTGACTTTCTTCCCTTCTTTTCAGATTCGTCTTCAACTCCATATGATTTAATAACTTAATTTCCTCATGGGTTTTTCCTTTACACCAAGGATCAACATACTCTTTCTCAGGGAGACAGTAAATATTTTAGGCTTTGTCTTCATCTCAACTGCTCAACTTTTAGCATGAAAGCAGTCTCAGACAATACAGAAATGAATGGCCATGGCTGTGTTCCAATAAAACTTTATTTACAAAAATAGGTCACCAGCCCACAGGATAAAGTTCCTGCTTTAGTCAGAAATCTGGAATTTTTGAGCCCGATCAAGGCAGGACTAATAAGAATAATGAAAAAAGCGGCTCGAAGACGAAGCCACAAGGCACTCTTGCAACGTCCCATAACTGTGGTTTTTCTGGCACGCCAAATCATGACAATATATGATCTTTCAGGACTGGCCCACAGAAACAAGAAAACAAGTGGCTTCCAAATCATGAAATAGGACACAAGATAATACTTACCAGGGCAATCCAAAGTACAATATATTCATCAATAAAGCTGTTAAAATACTGGTCCAGAAACAAAAGTGCTGGGCCTATGAAAGCTGTGTCGAGCAAATACATTTCACTTTTAGTCATGTGAGCCACCTGCAAATAAGAGAAACCGTGATGCAGGCACTTTCACACCAGAGCAGCTGTGTACTACACAGTGAATCAGTTTCGTGCTCAAATCACGTTTCAAGAATTATTTAGCAATACTGAATAAAAAGTTGAATTTCCAAAACTATAAAACTGACAAGAAGTATGTGTAAAAGCTATTCACCAAAGGGATAGACTATGTAGTGAAGCCCCCCAAAAGATGCTTTTCATAAAGAGCCTTAATTGGAGTGTACAGACTGAGACTGGAGAAGGCAGATAACTAAACCAAATTAAGCTGTAGTAGAAAGAAGTGTGGTGGAGGTCCACGGAGCTTCTGGTAATGTTAAGTTGTAGCTTCAAAGAGAAAAACAGCTCCCACGTTGATGGAGGAGAGTAAACTCTAGAACTGTTTGGAAAGCTGTGTAATAAAAACTAGGGCCATAAAACCAAAGTAAGATGAATGTTAAAAACAAAACAAAGAAAAACTCTGGTGCTTACCACAAGCTTATTAGTGATTTTAGCAGACACAAAACCGAATGTCAGTATATAAAGACAGGGATGCTTTTCAAAAAGCTGAACTGCCGATTTCTTATAGATCATTGCAGCTAGGGTAATCACTGATCCAATATGGAGAAAAGGAGAGAGGACGCTTGTTCCCTGTGCAGAGTAAAGAGAGGGGAGGGATTAACGACACTCAATACTGTCAGATACTACATAGATCTGCAGTAAGGCAGATCAGCTCAAACTTTTAAGAACCCCATGGTGCCTGCCAGCCAGCAGTTTCTGTAACTGAATACCAGACAAGCTAATGAAGAAAGCAGCAGCCTGGTGGTTAGGCCCAAAATGAGAATTTTGCTTACATAGCCAGGTTTATTTCACAAAGTAGATCATACTTCTATTTACTTTTAAATTCATTTTGAGAGAGCACAAGTGGGGAAGGGGCAGAGGGAGAGGGAGAGAGAAATCCCAAGCAGACTTCACACTGAGTGATGAGCCCAATGCGTGGCTCGACCCCAGGACCCCCAGATCATGACCTGACCCGAAACTAAGAGCCAGGGGCTTGACTGACTGAGCCACCCAGGTGCTCCCAATCATACTTTCAAAAATATGTATGTGTATAAATGTGCATGCATCTGTGTGTGCATGTGCCAAAAAATGCGTGTAAGCGTATGAATGTATGCATGTACAGATAAAAGTGAAGTTCTGGGTATCACTTTTATTTAAGACTAAACAGAAACTCTATAAATTAACAAGTATTTTATACAATACAAATGAAAAAGCAATCATAAAACCAAGTCCTGGTATAAACAATCGCTCGAAATCTTAAGATGTACTCACTGCTATCGTTGATCCATTTTTTCCAACACCACCTGTGAAGATTACACGGAAGTAATTTGTACAGGAAAATATGGTCCCTGCTACAGTACAAAGTGCAGGAAAAATTTTCATTTGGATATTCAGCACTGGAATCTTTAATGGGGAAGAGAGAGAACAATTAAAATATATACAAATTAAAATAAGAAAATACAACAAATGTTTGATTCATATTGCCAAATATCCTCCATTCCCTCCAGTTTAGCAAATATTTAAATTAATGAACAATTTCATCTTTCCATTATAAACAATATAATCAAGAGAAGAGGCTACACAGAAATTAACCTCACTTCTAACACCAACTAATTAAAAAACATTACTGATCCAACCTGACCCATCTGTGCCACAAGCTAAGCAGAGTTCACTAATGCATCCCAGAAGTCTGGCAACAGGGCAACACGCTGTCTTCTGGACTTTGTATTAATGAAGTGTACTTTGCCTTTTTCTCTGTACATTTTTGGAACTCTGCCTTTAAATCTGTAGTTTGTTATGAATTATTGTGGGAGAGAAAGTGTGGAGCATAAAAGACTACTAATAATTGCAACTAGATTTTAAAAATCTGCAAACTAGGGAATGGAAGATGAAGGTTGTACTCAGAAGAGTTCCCAAATCCCAACTGTTAGGATACAAGCAGCTTGAAAAAGCAGAGGGCAGCCAGGAAGACATTCATATATAGGGCAAAAAGGACGGCAAGCACATCAAAGCAGGTACAATTGTGTATCCAAAATTTTAACTGTTAAGCTTCCTTCTCAGAATAAGCAAACAAAGTATCTTTATAATAAGGTACTGAAAACACGGACTGATTTACCTAAAGTAAGGGGGGCTGAGGGCATTGGGATCATCTATTCAATCTTGCAAACACAATATCCACCATTTCAAATGAAATACACTTGTACTAACTTTTTAAAATCATTTTCTTTTTGCACTCTCATTCCGCTTTTAAGAAGCCTCACATTTTGTCCAATATGGATTGAAAATAAAGCAACACAGGGTGATATATTCTATTAATAGAAAGAAATGAGCATAGGTACAAAATTCCAAAAGCCCACAGGATTTAGTAGGAAATGGGTTCTTATAATGAAAACATTTTAATTAGAGCTGTTTATACTTTTTAGGGATACCATTTCAAAACCAAGTAGGAAATGTCACGTTTCCTACTTTTTTCTGTACATGTAAGACCCAAGTAAAATTGGTAGAGACATAAATCTTAATGTTTAGATACTCTATTTCTTCAAAACTCTGAAGAACTCAGTCTATTTACGCAACTTCATGACATCTTGCAAAACTTCAGCTCTAAAAAAAGAAAATTGTAATCAGCTGTTCAAATTTCAAGTTGTACTATGGCAGTGTTTAGTTTCCTAAAATGAAGGAGGTCAACTTAAAAATTAAGCCCAGAACTTTACGGAGCATCCTAAATGGTCTTCTTCCTTCCCTAATTCATTTCTAAACCCAACAGCCCAAATCAAAACTTGTTTACAGTGAAGGAGAAAATCAACACCATGGATGCTTTGAGCTCTAAGAGATTTTTTTTGTTCTAGTTCAGAAAATTAGGGATATTGCAATCTTAATCTGATGCACCTGGCTTAAATTTAATACCCTGACTAGTTTCCTTTTCCCCCCAGACAAAGGACCTGTATGGCAAAGGGGGAAATACTACACTCCCTCAGATTTCAAAAGAAGCAAAGCATTAATCCTTTACAGGGGCATGCCTGTATTAGGGCCAGGGTATCAAATGAGTGCCAACCCTAGCACAGCAGTAATCTGTCCCATAATACTACTACAACTATAATTAAAATTTGGTGAAAATGCTTTTAGGTAAATGTCCTGTTGAAAGAAAGAATACACAGAAACATTAAAGAAGCCGGGCAAATTAGTAAATGGCTTGAACCACAAAGTAAGCAAGCAAGCTACAGACTTAGGAGGAAGGTATCATAAACATTCTTAGGACCCTCTCCACTTCTTTCATATAGGATAGCTATGAACACCAAACCATTAGCTCCTGAGTGTAGGATTTTGTTTGCACTGATTTTTTATATTCTCTCTGAGCCGTGCATATTATAAGTACTCAATATACACTTGTTGAATGAAGATTAAGATTTCCCTTTCTCTTCCTCTCTACGCAGAATTACTGTTAGGGGAGAATATGAAGACAGAGCTTACCCCCATATTAAGAAGGAAAAGGGATAGTAGCTACAACAAATTCTGAGGCAAAGTGAAGGGAAAGCTCAAATGACAGCAATCCCAAGGCTCAACAGCCAATCCCTTAAAACTTAGCACCAACTGAACCACTTATAAAAAACACTAAAATTGTTGCCATTTTCACCACCCACCCAAGATCAAGGAGGGTGGGTACAGTCTATCCCTCTCAATCTTTCCCTTTCTGTCTTCCTCCTCTTGGAACTCATCTAAAACAACCCACGGGCATCCACTCCAGAAATAGCAAGAGAGCTACACTGACAACACCTTTATCAGAGCTCTGGATCTTTTAGACTGGGGAGAGTAAGAACTCCCTTGGGTCATGGTGTCTGCTCTACAGCCAGGGGAAAAGCCTCTGGATTCATGCTACCACATTATGCACTTAAATAGTATCAATCCGATCTAACTCATCTTTAATAAGGTTAGAAATGGAAAAGCAATATTAAATTCTCAGATTTACCAGATTACACTGGACGTGTTTTGGTTCAATTGGATTAATATAGAGTATCAATTATTAATTTGTTAATACAAGTTTTCTTAGGGGCAAATAAAATGTTCTTATAGGCTTTGCAAATTTCAGCAGAAATATAATGTATCACTTTAAGATTAGATACTATTGGCTCTGGCTTCCAAACAATGTGGCAATGACTGTTTATAAATACTTTTAATATAAGTGATTTCCATCAAAATTTATTACAGAGTCTACCAAGTATTTAAGGGAAATCACCATGTCTGGGATATTTAAGTGTAAGGGCACTTTGCCAGTCTTTCAGTTTAAGAATGAGACACAAATAAATTACACTACATAGTAAGTCTTCAGTTCTACCTAAGGAATTCTGAAACTTCACCTGAAGTCTCTCACAACTTGCCTTAACTGGATTACAGAAGGTATCTCATGGTTTAGTACACATTTAATAAATGACTACATTTAAAAGAATCAAACATCAGTGAAAGTAACCTGCGGGGATTACATGTGGGTCCCTTTCAAAGTGATGATATTCTCCTTAAGAAAAAAAAGAGTGATATGATAAAAGATAGTTTCAAGACATTCCAAAAGAATATACTCTTTTGGGGAAGCAATACAGGAAATCAACAATATGGACTATTGTTTTGTGTCTTGCAATGTATCAGCCTGTGCACTGACTTCTGTGCGTGAAAATATTTTCTTTCTTTAAAAAAAAAAAAGAAAAAGAAAACCCACAAAAATCAACCAACCAAAACCAACAGAACTAATTACAGACTCTGGTAAAAACCCACCTTCTCTGAAGAAAAAAATGCAGCAGTAAGAAATGGGTAATCCATAGCAGCAAATATAAATCATTTATCCTTGCAAAATAGCTAACTTCTGGAATCGCCTTTATGAAGACATTTGTACTGTTTTTGTTTGTTACCAAAATCTGCTTCCTAACTATTAGTAAAAGCCTTTTAATGAGGATTTGGAAAGCAATTTCCATTTTATAACCCCAACTTCAAAAAGAGATGAAAATTTCACACCTGGGCCGTAAACAGGTATTTTTTTCTCCATTTTGGCACACAAATAAGTGAGAGTATTACATATAATCTCTCCTAAGCTAACATAATGCAATTTAAACACCATATTCAGTGATGAATTATGGGCCAAGTAAAAAGAAAAAAAAAAAAACAACAGTGGTCTGAGGCCAATTATGGGAATTTGTACTGGTAATAGCTCAAATAATATACAGTATTTCTCTTCAAATATCACCAGAGAAATCAGGCCCTTCTCTTTCAGCTTAATGAGGGTGACAGTAGGGTCAGTAACACAAGACAAAGGTCTGGGAATCTGTTTCCCTACTGCAACCTAACCTCACTACCACTGGAACTGCATTGTTGGGTTTGGGGATTTTCAGTCTTGAATCTGACAGTTCCTAAGGTTACTTTTTAAAATATATAATAAAAAAGGATGACTATGTTATCTTAATTATCAATAAAGACAGAACAAAATACATGATCCTTTAAAGGAAAAACAAAAAATCACTCTGTCAAGTACATGTATATAAATCCCAGTACAAACGATAACAAGTGTACCTGAAGCAAAGTCATTGCCAGTACCACCTAAAGAAAGAAGCATATATAGGGGCTCAGTCAGTTAAGTGTCTGATTCTTAATTTTGGCTCAGGTCATGATCTCAGGGTCATGAGACTGGCCCTGAGTTGAGCTCTGTGCTGGGCACAGAGCCTGCTTGGGCCTCTCTCTCCATCTGTCCCTTCACAACAATAGTGTGTACTCTCTCTCTTCTCCCACACACTCTAAAAAAAAAAAGATTCTCTCTCCCTCTGACCCTCCCCTACTCACTCTTGCACTCTCTCTCTAAAAAAAAAGGATGTACCTACAGCCTATAACTTCATTTGCAGTAATGCTTTATGTATTTCCATACTGATAAGGATAATCAGGTATATATAACCAATGTAGACTTGTTTTCCAATGATCAAGCTAGAAATCAGTTTTTTGGTTATTGGTATGACAAAACTTTACAGGTTAATTTCTATGTTTAAGAAAAGATACTTAAAAAAATTTTGGAAGAGGGGAAAAGCACAAAGCCTATGAATATAATAAACAACATGGTCAAGGGATACAAAAAAATTTAAGTCAACATACAACTGACCCTCAAACAGCATGAGCATTAGGAGTGCTCACCTGCACCACCTCAGCTCCATGCAGTTGAGTATCTGCATATTAACTTTGACTCCCCTCAAAACAGAACTACAAATAGTATACTACCAACTAGAAGCCTTACTGATAACATAGTCAACACAAATTTGTATATGTATAAGATACTGTATTCTTACAGTAAAGGATGTTAGAGAAAATATTTAGAAAATCATAAGGAAAATACATTTAGTGTACTGTAATGTATATGTAAAAATTTTTTTTTGCATATAAGTGAACGCTCATAGTTCAAGCCTGTGTTGTTTGGGGTTGACTGTGGAAAGTAAAAGTAACAAAATTCTCTATATCTATTTATTTCTATACATTTATGTCCATAATCTATCCACAGAGCTCATATTTCACTAGAATATATCTTAGATTTCACTAAAGACTTTACTGGCTTTTGAGACTAATGTGTAGGGAAGATGTGAATTTGAATGATTATTATATACCATAACTGGACAGTTTCAGAATTTTCCTGGTTGACTATGGATTATTTTTATTCCTTTGTCTCCTCCCTCCTCACAACCCCATCCTCCCAACAAAAGGCATTAAACAATTTCTGGTGATGAATACAGAGGGAAGTATGTCGACTACACCTCCTCAAATAGCTAATTTACTATCATAAAGTGAATTAAGTATGGGAAAGATCTTGTTCGGTCAATCTTCCTTACACCCTAAAATCAATCTGATTTTTTAAGAATCGTTTATTTGGGAGTAGTATATCTTTTGGTGAGATCACAGCAAACAAACTGTAAATTCTGAAGCAGTGTTGGTAGGGATCAGCAATTACCTGGACCAGGGCTTACAAACTACTGTGCCAAATCTGGAAGGAAAAATTGCAACCGTAAGAGCAGCTTTCACTGACACTGTACTTGATACACACTGTTCCAAAGGCTTTACATGCATTACTCATTTAACAAAAAAGAATAACCCTATGAAGTAAGTACTGTGATTGTCCTCATTTTACAGAGGAGGAAACTCAGCCACAGGGAGTTGAATAACAGATGGTGTTCACATAATAGGCAGAGGAGCCTAGATGGAACTCAGGCAGTCTGGTTCCTAGGTCTTGGTCCACATATTATATATATTATGTTCCCTCTTTCAGAAATTTGTGGGGGGAAAAACTGTGTTTATAGGTCAGGTTGAAAATCAAAGTCCTGGCTTGTTGAAATAATTTTATGGTACCGATTTCAGCAAGCATTTGTTCTACTTTTGGGGCTAGTTTACTTACTACCCCAAATTTGTTATTCAGCTTTAAGCATATGATAGAAAAACTAGAAAAATAATATAGCTCAGAAAGAGAAAAAAGTCTCATCTTGTCATTGGTCAACTTGCTATACTACCTGCTGTTTCCTCAGATGTAAAATGGGACAACAAATAATTCAAATAGCCTTCAAAAACAATAGCCCTGGAATGGACCTAATATACCACCAACTCCAGGCAGTAAAATTCACCATGCCCTAAGGAGAAGTCTGTGTCCTACCATTGCTGTGGTTTTTTCATTTTTCATAAAGAATAAAATAATTTTACATATCACCCTTTAACTGTATTATCCTATACTAAAAAACACAAGCAAAAGACAACATGCATTACATGGGATACACAATGTGAACAAAGTTACCATAGATTGCCAAAAAGGTGGTCCTCCAATCACTGCCAGCAAATGCATGATTATTATGAAGATTTGCACTTCAGTCACATCAATTCTGATTAGGTACAAAAAGCCAAAAAAGCAGAATTACTCAAAACAATTTCAAGTTAATTACTTGCAAGCTTAGCAGCATTCCTCTATCATGCACAATAGAAAAAAATCTCAAATATTGAGGACAGGGGAAAAGGAGGTGTCAAAAATTTGTTATGAGCAAAATCAAATAAAATCCAGAGGCTTTAATTTAATTTGATGAATTTCACAGAGCAATAAAAACCCCTCCTTTCCATAAGAAATTTCTGACTCATTGAAGTTGGGCTGAAACTACAGGTTAACCTTTCCCACCAAAAAAACAAAACAAAAACCAAGAAAAAAGAAAAAAGGGGCTGGGGCAGGATATGTGTGTATTAAATTTTGAGTCTCAAGCAGAGAGGACTGCATTGTACTGCTATATAATATGAAATCTTGAAACAAGTACTTTGTAAATACCAAGTGAAGGAAATGGAGAGTTTTTACTAAAGTAACATAATCACTGCTATCTTACAAAACTTACTGCCCTTTAGTTATATTCATTTAATGCTTTCCACGGTAGGGAGCTTGAAAAAATTTTTTTTCACTCAATTCTCAATCAAATTCTTATGCTTATTAGGTCAACTACCCTAAGATTTCTGGAAAGAAGAACTGAAAGCAGCCAAGAATTAGTTTTGAGGTTGCTGAAAATGATCTTATAGTCAAGAAAAGACAAACCTGGTACAAAAACAGGGCAGTAGAAATTAGAAGTCTGAAAGTCTGGAAAAAAAAAAAAAGAATACGGACAAAAAGACTGAGGAGCAAAGCACAAACTGGTATTCCTTTCCTTCTATAGACTAGCACTTTGTATCATCTTGAAATTATCATTCTCAAATTACCGGATCCCAAATTAAATTCTCAGAATTCATCCTAGAGATATGGTTGCACAAAATGTTTGCACAAGGTTATTTATTACAGCATTATTTGTAATAGGAAAAATTTTAAAATAGCCCTCAGTGAGGGAGTAGTTACGGAAATTCTGATACTTTCGTACAGTGGACTATTTGGTAGTTCTTAAAAAAGGAGTGGGCAGCTCCCTACATAGTGATATTGAAAAATATCAAAGATATATTAGGTGAAAAGGAATGTTGCAGAGTGTACAAATGGTACTTTTGTGTAAAAAAGAAGAAAAATAGTATTTTTTTTCTGGTAATTACATAACAAATTTCTGGAAGGATACAGTACACACTAAGGATAGTGGTTACCTACTGGAGAGGACAGTGTGGGAATGGACAGCTGGGGGATGAGGAAGGGAAGGGGACCATACACTGCATACCTTTTTTATGTTAGTTTGAAATGAAGTGAATAATTTATCTATTAAGAAGGCACATTTTTAAAAAATTAGTCTAAGAAAAATAGATATTAACAGTAAGGGGATTCAATTCTAAGAGTAGAATGGAGTCCCCATTTCTAAAATTGACACTTAAAACATGTAACATGAACTAGATATGTAAGCTTTCATGCCCATAATAAATACTAATTTGAAACGAGTCTTTCACAACTAAAAAAAAAAAAAAAAACCTGAGCTTTCTTTGCTCAAGAATGTTTTTTGAACAGAAGCTTACTAGGTTGCAAACATATAGTGATGTATTATCTTTAAATACACATTTATTGGGGGAAAAATGGACTGAAGTAGGCTAAAAAGAATCTGTAGAGCTGACCTGATGAGTGGTGTTGCCAATAAGGGGAATTACACTCAGTAGCAGATTCAGGAGACTAAGCAGGTGTCAAAGATGATCGACTCTGTCTTGGGTGGAGGAGGGTAGACATCTTACAACATTTTGCTGGATATATGAAGTAGCCTTTTGGGAGGGGAAGGGCCAGAAGTATAGAATTACAAAATAAAAATGGAGGGAACCTCATACAATTAATCTCTGTACCTCGGATGAATGTAAAAGAGAACAGGAAACATGAAAGATCTTTACAAAGCCCCAAACGGGATTTCTAGGTAAAATTTTATGGATTAGTTTGTTCGGAAATTTTGGAAGACAGAATTTTCTACACCATTCAGATAGTGTCATTGTATAGATCAACAATGCCTTAATGTTAGGAGGGAGAGCCCAGGAAAGCTTACTTACCAGTTGTAGGTAGTTAAGAATATTTTTTTCCTCTTTGGTTATCTGATTTAGAGGAATACTCAGTACTCCTGGATGAGCCCCTCCTGCTCTGAATCACGAGAACTGCCTATCACCACTCCTGGAGGTGTGGCTCTAATCTCCAAGGTCATTGCAAAAGGGTGTCGGAAGAGGCCATACCCAGAGACTGGAACTAAGTAAGCTAAGAGGACAGGAGGCAGAAGCTATTAACAAACAAAAGAGTCAATGATTCTATTTTGGAAAGAGCTGGTTACGTGGCAGTTCACCTTCCCACTAAGAAGTCTCTTAGTGTGGACTGAACTTATTGTAACATATATTAGGACAGGGCTCATTTCACTCCTTTTGGCTGGGGAAGAAGGACAGTTATCTGGAAGGAAGACTGTTATGGAAAGGCAGGAATCTGGCATTTCTGTAGTCACTTCCTTATTATTATTTTCAGAATAGTAACATAGGTGATAAAATTCCCAAATGTTTGGACCACTTCTCAAAAAACAAACAACAAATCATCCTCCATAAAAACAACAAAAATAAGCCCTTCAAGATACAAAGAATATATGGTAAGAGAGTACCCAAACACCAAAGTGATTTTTTTAAAAAAGCCATGTGGGAAAACAAATCTCTACAGCATTAGATTTCCACAGCCTAAAAGTTTCAGAGGGGGAAAGTTTGGTAACACACTTAATTTTCTGTAACCATGAAGGTATCTGAATATCCTGAACGGTATAGCTTTAAATAATTTCTTATTTCCATTTTATTTTAGCATAGGTTGTCAAAGTACAAAAGGAACTCCCCCAACTGCTGTGTAAAATCCACTTAAACTGCTACCACAAGCCAGCAAGAACAACATTCTGATTTCTGAGAGCTGCCACAGAAGACAAAGGGAAAGAAGAAAACCAGTTGTGGAGACTCAGCTCCCACATTCTTCTGATGGGGAGGCTCTAATGTGGCACTCAAAATAACTTTAAATATTCACAATAAGTCCCCTGGGCCCATCACTCCTAACAACATCTCAATGGTCTATTGACTAACAGGTAAAGAGATCAAGGTATCTTAAATGAACACAAATGATTTTAACTTCTAAACAGGGAACAGAAACTCTCTAGGTGGAGAGAAGAATTCATGGGGCCTTCATCCCAACAGAAAGGCAGCCTAGATCAGATATTACACCAGAATTACAGGTTTAAAATGTGACTCAGGGGTCTAACAACCCCAAACTACCTAAGTTAACTAATTATGAAGAAAATCTCTATTTTCAGTTTCATTTTGATTTTTCAGTGTTGAGTGAGATACCTAACAAATGCATTTGGTTTGAATTCTAGCAAGACTCAGGAATAACTCAGGGATATAAAGGGATTTAACTTGACATTCTGTGAAAGTAAGCATGTTAATCATCTTTTCCCAGAATGTTATATGTCTTTCCACTCTAATATCAGAAGTAAGACAAGTTAATCGATTTTTCTTGTATATGTAACATATGCATTCAAAGATATATTTGCAGCTAATTTGCAAACATAATTTGTTTGTTAAAGCACACATAGTAAATGTAACTGTATTATAATTTGGGTTGGCTATTAGCTTGATTACCGCAGAATATGCACTAGGGTTAAATTAACAACATCAAAACACCCCAGATTTGTGAGCTACTTGTTATTTAGAAAGAATTTTGTTTGAAAAGACGCCCACTGATTAACTACAGATTTGCAAGTATCTATAAATGGATCTGAAGTTCTAGGGAGCTTATACATAACCAGAACACTTATTAGACCTGAAATACCATGGCTGGGGTGAAATCTTGGTAGACTGCAATGAAGGCTGGCCTAGAAATTGATCATACTCCCTTCCAATATTTTACTTCCTACCCTTGATAAGGGACAAACGGGGCTTGGCAAGCTAAATGTTAATTAACCAGACAAGTGAACAATAACTATATTTTAAAATCAAACGGTACATACAGATAAAGTCTAAGCATCTATTTTTAAGATAAGCTGAATTATTTAAAACCGTATTATTGACCACATGAATGACTACATGGATCTTTCGATTATCTGAGAAGACTAAAAAACACAAACAACAGCAACCCATCCAGTGATTTTTGAATAGGAAGATAAAAACACCCAAAGGCTAAAACACAGTAAGTCCTCTAAGAGGAACTAAAATTCAGGTCTCACATTTAAGGGGACAGCAGACCCTTACACCCTTGGAAACAGAAGAATTAGGAGAGTCCTCTGACCTCATTTAGTAATAATATTGATGGAGTTAAAGGAAGGGTTCATGAACCTATTCTTCCTCTCCAACTAGCACAATCAATTCTGGAGGAAACCTGGAAACTGTTGGGAATTACTAACACAGGTCTTAAAATTAATATAATAATAGTGGTAACAAACATTATACACCAGGCACTATAGTTAGCACATTACCTTTTGACTCTTAATCTTTATAACTATGCTAGGAGGTAGAACTATTGTCACCATTCTATAGATGAGGAAATTCCGATACGTCAACTGATTTTTCCAAGAAATTAGAAGTGTACCTACACAGTGCTGAAACTCTTTAATTTACTGATCAATTGGAGTAAAATCTGTCCTAAAGTTTTAACTTTTTATCACTAAGGAGCCCACATAGGATGATGCTTCTTATATACTAACACAACTTTCCTTAAATTGGTAGAAACCAAAGGCAACAGAATAGGAAGTTTAGACACTAATATATTAACTGGAAATAAAACATAATGGACACCTCTTTCTTAAGCTTATTTTCCCCCTGAACTCTGTAAAAAAACAAGAAAAAAAGAAAGAAAAAGAAAAACCCACAAAGAAACATATGACAGTCTCATTTCAATGATGATATCAGTTAAAGCAACAAATACTAAAAGCAAATCTCTGCAAGTTAGCAACCAATAAAAGAATGTATTTCCAAAAGATTTTTCAGGATGTTAAAATTAAAATGCATAATTTCTAGAAACATTTTAATAGGAAAAACTATAAATACAGGTACTTTGTTATCATAAACAAGGTGAAAGTAATATAGTCAATATTCTGACTATTTTCACTATAAACACTTGGAAAAAAGACCTTTGGTGAGTGTAACTAATAATAATCATAAATGAGCCATCAAAAAATATAAATCTAGATAACTGCAGTGAGCATAAAGTTTCACGTCTTTGAAGAAAGTACCAGGTTATAGGTAGAGGGGTACTAAAAAATGATACATTCTGAATTATGGATGTTATTGTACCCTAGGAAGGACTCCCACAAATAACTAGGCAAATACATTGTAAGTTCAAATATAAACGGCTTTTATTTTGCTTCTAAATCATGCCTATAGTACTTCTCAGTATTTTCCAAATTCTAAACTTACTTTGAAAAAAAAAATGTAGACTATTCCTCACTATTAATCTGTCCCCAAAGACATCACCACTGCCACTGAATAAATGGATTTACAATGCTGAAAGATATCTTTCAGAAAAGAACTCTGCTACCAGACTATTTCTTTTTTTAAGATATTGTTTTCTTTTTTTAAAAAAGTTTTATTTATTTGACAGAGAGAAACACAGCTAGAGAGAGAACACAAGCAGGGGGAGTGAGAGACAGAGAAGCAAGTTTCCCACCGTGCAGGGAGCCCAATGTGGGGCTCAATCCCAGGACCCTGGGATCCTGACCTGAGCCGAAGGCAGCCGCCCAACGACTGAGCCACCCAGACACCCCTGGAGTTACTATTTCTATCACATTATTGAAACATTTTTGGGCATGGGGATTCAAAGTAGGAAACCTAATGCAGCCTTGTATTGCTAGAATGAGCTATATAGGTGGATATGAGAAGTTCCCTAAATGCAAAATAAATGGAATTTCAGCTCTATTTTTCTTGTGAATAAACCTTTCATACTAGTGTGAAGAAGAATTGGCTTTCTACTGGAAAATCATTTTCTAAAAAGTCTTTTTGAACGTTTAGAAGTCATAAGGTCTCAATTATAATTCTAATATGAGACGAAAAGGAGATATTATTCACTCAGCATTCATTAAGGAAATATGTATTTATTAAAAACAAACCAAACCTAAAAAAGGAGGGTATTCAAAAGACGGCTAAAGTAACATGAAAAGCAAAGGATACTTAGTTTTAAAAGCACAACTAAGAGAAGAAAACAATAAATGATACAAATAGGAATGAGAATAGCTTCGAGCATTAATTTTCTAAAAAAGCAAGATCATTGAAAACAGAAGCAAAAGTGGTACTAGATTGCTTAAAGAACATATTCTAAAGGAGTTAAGAGAATACAAAGAATCTCTATTACTATTAAGAGTCCTCTCAACCTACTTATCATAGGGAAACTCTCCTTGCTTTATTCCGTTTTCAAAATACAAATATAAAAAAAAAATCTTGCTAATGGTGGAAAGGTATTTCTTTTAAAAATATTACATAGAGCAAAAAATGTATTAGGTATAGTAGGTAAGTGAGAGAATATTTTTATCATCAAATCACCAGAAATATTATTTTCAAAAAATTTTAATAGGGTGGATTTTTATTGCCCTATATATATTATTTTCTATTAACCTGTTTGTCTGTGAAATACCACCAGAAGACTTTTTATTTTTTACATTTTAATTACTCTGTGCATGACAAAGGTGCTGTCTTTATTGAGTTCACGCCACTGTTCATTGGACAGCATGAATATTCTAGCAGTTACCGTGAAGTTCCAGAACCAAGGTCCCAAGGTTCCTGTGAGAAGCTGGCATATTATAATTATGATCTGGGACTCTGTAACATCGAATCTATGCATAAGGAAACAAACATTTCAAATAACTTTACTCAGAGCTTTTGCCAAAGAGCCTTACAGGTAGCAAAGACAGATTTAGAAGGTAGCATTCCTCATGTAACAAGATCTAAAGATTCAATGATACAATTTATACAGTACTATTACTAACCTTATGCAAACATGTGTATTTCTTACCAAATCAAAGTTTAAAAATAGAAGTTTAAAAATTCTAACTGTAACACACTGAATAAATGACTTGTTAACAGAGGAGCTGGTAACACTAGAACTAAAAACAAAGTCAACTCTTAATTACTTAAGTAGTGAACACTACTTGCCAAATAATCACATAATGTTTAACGCAGGTCCTGTCAGTGCCAGAATCTACCCAGTCTTCTCTGGAGAGGAATGTTTTCAGAAGTGTTTGAAGAACTAGTAATCTATCCCCTTTATTGCCCCACATCTCATCATACTCCTACCTCTGCTATCTCAGTAGAATTAGCACATGTATGTGGAAAGGGCAAGGGGAAACTGACTCCTTTGGATACAATTAGAACCCAAACTGATCAACTCCTTGTCCTGTTTCCTAGTAATCTCTAGTTCAGAATTTTATCCTTTTCCTTCTTTCTCTTTCCTTAATTCTAACCAGCATTATAACTCTCTACTATATCGGATTAGCATATTAGTGGTAAAAATAAGTAAAATGTCCAATTCAATCACTAATGAAGCTTTGGAACACAGATGGTGACAGAAATCATTCATTATGCATGATTTCTGGAACAGGCTTCAAATCAAAATCATGTAATCAAAATTAAGAGCTGAGGAATGCTAAAGGAGATCGAAACTGTTCTGTGATTTTACCTGATGATCCAAGAGTCCAAACTGCAATCTAAGCTCTACATTAATATAAATAGGTGTTTTAAGATATGTTCTATAACAATTTAATAAAGTTAAAATGAGCACAGTCCTAATAAATGAATCACTGCCAACAGTAAAAAAAGTAAAATACATAGAGAAAGTAAAAACTGAAAGGAAATCTCTGATATTTCTCAGTTTGTGTGATAAATCTTTTTTTAGATACAAATATCCTATATAGGCATTCAACAGGAAGCTTCCTAATTTTTAAAACACTAAAAGTGGATTATACATTAACAGACAGTTTGGATTATAACATTAACAGTTTTTAATTACTAGAATATCTTCAAATATTTATTCTTTAGAGGTTTCTTGGGAAAGAAATAAACTGGATTTGTCAGACTACCAGTAGAACATAGCCTACTGACTTTTCTCATTTAACTAGAAAAGAAAAATTCAAAATTTATCTACTACATAGAAATAAATGTGACAACGGAGTTACTAGCTAATGTAAATATGAAACATTAGAAGCATGAACTGAAAAATGTAATAAAGTAAATACTCTGCCTGTTACAATTATAAGTAATAAGTACACTGGAAACATCTATAAAATTAATAGACTCACAGAGGGAGTTTAGACACTATTAAATCCAAAACTGATTTACAAATTAGGAAATGAAAGTTATAGGCCTTGCCCAAGCTGATATATAGACAATAGTTTGGAGATAACACTTGAGGCAAGATATACTGATCTAGTTCAATTCATTATAATTTTTTTTTGTCTTGTGAAAAGAGTACCCTCCCTATCCCCCTATGCCCCCCCCCCAAATGATAATTTAGGTAAGAATTCTACTTTTCATAGAGTGCAGGGTTTTTTTTAAGTCCAGTATTTTGCATAAATAGTTTTATTAGAGATTGTTTAGAGTTTCTAATCATTTAAAATGGACAAAAATGGTTATATATATATAAATTACTGATTTTGCAATATCTAGATTTACAGAATTTAAGCCTTTAGAGAGGAAACATTATCTCTCCCATTTAATATAATCCATAAACATTTTAAGAAATATTTTACACATATTTACAAATGAGCTTCAACTCATAGTTCTTATCTTCTTCCACCAACCCATTCCTTCTTTGAAATTCTAGCCTCTGAGCCCATGTCCCTCCCCAGTCTTCAAATCCAGGTTAGTAAGGCTCAGCTGGACCTAGAAGGGTTCCAATGAGCAGTTCTCATCTCTGTCAGATCTTTACTAACCCAGTCCAGAAGGACTGTGAGGACAGGGGTCTGTCTAGCTGTGAAAGGTACTAATATCTTCTGTAAAAGGCAGTTTTCAGCTGTGATCAAAGTGTTCAAAGATTTATCTCATGATTTCAGGGATAATGTATCCAAATCACATTTGCTTTCTCATAATATCTGACTTTGAAAGGAAATTACTTAGTTATAGAGGAATTAAATTATAGAGCTTATTTTTTGGTTGAGCTACTAGGAGCAAACTTAATAGCAACTAAAAATGGTGACATTAGGAGACCAAGAAAAACAAAAGTCTCTTACTTGGCAAATATGGTATGTGGTTATTAAACACACAACAACCTAATTGGTTATATATAAAAAAGAAATCCTTGTGATTTTTTTCAGTTGTGTGTAAACATCAAAATAAAACAATTAAAAATAAAAATACTTTAAAATAAAATTCCTAAGGTACCTAAAGCTGCTTTCACTTTTCTCCAAAAACGGAGTAAGAAAAAGCAAGGGATTTAAAAAAACTTCTTTAGTCAAATTCCATTTCAGAGTTTATCTTATTATTTTCTAACTAAACAAAATAAAATTTAGACTTTCTCCTCCACACATATAAACTTTACTTCAATATTAGTCTATTATACATCTGCCTATTCTCTCTGCTCTTGAAAAGAATATGAAATCTAAAATGACATTTAAAAAAAATTTTTAGGAATATTGCTATTATTCCATACGCCATTACACTGGTATCTTGATAAATATCTCCTTAAATGTAAGCACTCACAGCACATTTGTATGACTGTTGAGAACTGCTTTTACTTTAAAAAAGAAATAGTGCAGCCTTAATATGAATATAGCATTTCAGAAAATTGCATTCAAATTTTCCGAATCAAAACCAATTCCTTGTAATACTAATATGTAATTTAAATTGAGGCACTGAATTCAAACAGGCCCCAATATTTCTACATATATTTTCATCACAAGGAAGCACTAGAATCTCAGGGGGAGAGTGTCCTCCCATCTAGCCCCTCTGCCTGTCATCCTAAACTCTAGTCCTGCATGTTCAACAGTGTAGCCCCACATATCCATCTCTCTCTCTTTTTTCCCCAAATATTTTCAACTTCTTCTCTAGTCAATTTCTTCTGTGTAAATACAAAACCCTCCTTCCTTTGCGCCTATGTTCTTTCTTCTAACAGATGCCTTGCACCTTTCCATCATCACAGCCACACATTTTGTAAGTCACCTATATTAACAAGTGCTTATTTATTCCTTTTACTTTTCATCCCCTACAATCTGGCTTCTACTCTACTGCTACAGAGAAAAGCCTCTGGATGGCCTCACACTGCCAAATTCAGTGTACAATTTTCTGTCCTCATTTTGAATCCTGGCTACATTTAGCATCGTTCTCTTTTGAAATCTCTGGCTTTTCATTCTGGTATGCCTCCTTCTCTGACTGTTCAATAATTTTCATAGGCTTCTTTCTAGGCTTGCTTTCTAAGTTTTCTAAGCTATTTTCATTCTATTTGGATGCCTAAAATCGCTCAAATACGCGTTCTAGGTGGAATTCTCCCTTACAAATAGGTTCCTCTGCCTGTAGTGCCTTTCTCCACCTTCTATCCAACCACTCATGGAAGGGAACTGGGAATTACTTCAGTTCCTGCTTGCTCATTAATTCCCCATATGTAGATAGAGATGAGGGCCTACAGTTTCTACCTCTTAAACCTCTCTCCAACCTGTGACTTTCTCTCTGATTGTGCTTCATTGCACAAGCTCAGGCATCAGCTTCCTCATGTTAATGATGCTGAAGACTTCTAAGGGTCTCCTTACCTCTGTCACAGTCCACTCTAATTCACCCTCTGAATACTGCCAGCCTGCTCTTTCCAAACTGTGCTTTTGTCATTTCCCTGGTTTTGGTCCTGCAAAGGCTCCCCACAGATTCAGAACAAAAGCCCATATTTCTTGGCAGGACACAGAAGTCCTATTCTTTGAATGTTCTCCAGCTTTATCTCCTGCCACTGCCCTACAAGCATCTTATGACTTAACAGTATAGAACTCCTTACAGTTCTCCAAGAAAGTATTTAATTAAAGGAAGACACCACAAGGGACACTCCAAAGCTGGCAAACAGAAAGCTGTGATACCAAATCGCTCCTAAAAACACATTTTCCCCCTACTTCCTTGGTTCCTTCACTGTCCTTCCTTCAGTTCCCATACCACATGGCTCGTGCTGCTTTACTTGAAAGGGAAAGAGAATTAATTAGGGCTGATGATGAATAAGCTTTCAAAGTAAGGGTGTGAAAGTTAATTATGTGATAACAACCACTGAAACAAACTATGTCAAATCCAGATATTATAAATTCTGCTACTTTTGAAAATAGTAACATCACCAAAAACTAAAACTGAATTAGGGCAAACCAAATGATCTTAGAAGTCTGATATATTTTGTGGTTTCACCAATGCAGAGAAATGCTACGAAAACATTACAACATTGAGAAAAAACATCTGCACATATTTTCAATTACTGCTTTTTTCTACCAGAAATCCATAATATTTTCTGAGTGCTGATCATTTTATAAACTGAAGAATGCAGAGGCATATGATTTTCAATTGGACACACATGTCTACTATTGTCACTAAGGGTATTACCTTAAGATGGGCCTTGAACATGTTTTCTAAACCTCCAGGACGTACCTTTTAGTTAATATCCAAAATATTAATAATTATTGTTACTGTCATAAGTTAAAAACATCTTAAGTTCTATTTAAGTAAGTTTAACAAAAATACTAAACTTGTAAGGAACAGCTGAATTTCTATGCATTCCAGCTCTTACAAGACCTAGAAAACTAAGTTTATGTGACATCTAAAATTTAAATATCCATTAATGATTCATCTTAATGAGAAAAGGTGAAGTTGTTCTATCATTTGCAATCAGAGATTTTTATTTCATAAAGTATTCAGTCTTTTCTCAAGTTCTTAGTCTTTTAATCCTACACCATGAAAAAAATAAGACTAACTTGAGCACTGTAAACAGGATCTGTGATACTTAATTAAACACCAGTTGATGATTCCATCCTTCGCCTCACTCCAAGACTAGTCTACTCATTAATATTTACAGAAAAGTACTGATCACCAGGTAGGAACCACTCATTTTGGAGTTTGAACGGAGGTTGTATTTCTTTTTTTAAATTCTTGGGTATTTTGTTGGTGGTAGTAATCTACGGGGTATGTCGTGTCAGCTGAATTATCAAGAGCTTAGATTTTTATAGAGTCATAAAGAATATGAAAAGAATAAAATTTCATTAAACTATGACATTTAGAGATAAGAGTTGCTCTTTGTTCTCATAAGTTGTCTTATTTTGCTTAAAAATGTATTTTTATATGTCAAAATAAAACATGAAGTTACAGTGAGTAATAAGAAAAATACAGTGAATTTATCTGAGGGAAAAACAAGCGGGTATGAGTGAGGAGGGACTACTGCTTTTCATAATGTTTTAAAAAAAAAAATGGTTAGGAGGTTCTAATAGTTCCTGTAAGCAGTATGACAGAATGACAGACCATTAGGAAGGTATAATAATGAATTTTAAATTTCTTTTATTTGTTAAACTAATTTAGTGCTTTAAACAGTTCCTAATATTGAAATACTTAAAAGCAACGTTCTCCGTATCTGAAAGAGGAAAGAAACAAACGAAAAAAAATCACCATTAAGTGTTACTTACATTCCAAACCGCAATGTTCCAGAAACGTATGTCTGCCAGTGTGCACAATAGAACATGAATGTCCCAGCAAAACAACAAAAAAACATCCAGTCAGGGTTTGTCCCCAGCTGCACTGCGATACAAGTTCCAAGAACCACGAAAACTGCAGGAGAAAGATCACAATAAAAAGTGAATAATCTGAAAAATCAACATTAACTGAGCTGAGAATGATTTTAGATGAGGCAAAAAGAAGACATGCTACGAATGTACAATCTTCTCTTAGTTATCCAAGGTACGAGAAAAGCAGGATGTAATCTTTTGTCCCATACTTTCAATTTCTTCTTTCACTTTACCACACAGTGGATCAAAAGGTCTCAAAACAACTAAAATACTTCAGCATTTTTGGAGTATTCTCCCAACTCAGTGATAGTGATCTAACAAACAGTAAAAAATTACAGACCAGAATTAAAAAAAACAAAAACAAAAACCACCCCCCGTGCCTCAGTTTCCTCATTTGTAACACTATGATAAAACCAGATAAAATATAAAGGATTTCAAACAGTGCCCGAAACATAATAAATGCTGTATGACTGTTAAACACCAAAACTAAAGGCCTATATAATTCACAAAGGACTGACTTTTTAGATTCATAGTTACTTCAAGTTTACAAAATAATTTTAAACATCCACAGAATATCCATTTACATATCAAGACTATGAATTTCCTACTCTCCCACTATTGTAACCATCTATAATTTAAGAGGTTTTTGATGATGACAATTATGCCCTAAGATTTTAAAAACAAGAGATGCCCAAAGAATAATATTTAGGTTTAAAAATAACTTCAGTAGAAATTAACATAATTTCTAAATTTCCCCATATAGCCAATAATGAACTGTATTTGTAGTCTTTTGTAGTCTATATGTAGTCTAACTACATATAAATCACTTATTCTGATAACTATCATAACACCATAAACCTCTTATTTATTCCAATGTTTTTTCACATTAATTGTATCACTATTAATCATTAACAGTAAAAAATCAGTAATACCTGTTGATAGTGAATCACAACCATGATCAAAAAGTTCTCCCAAAGGAGAACTGCTGTTGGTTCTTCTTGCCTGTTTCCCATCTATAGCGTCCAAAGACTGGTAAATGAAAAGGCCACATGCACAAGCAATATATGCCCACAGAGGAGCCTGTGAAACAAATAAGAAACACAAGAGTTATAGAGACATTCATTACTATGTTTTGCTGATATATTTTTATTCGCAGGTATTTTATCTTTATTCTTCAGAGAAGTACTACTGGGTGGAAGCTATGGGAGAGAATACAAGGGCTATGTAATGAAAAACATTTTGGAACAATTGGAATTGTAAAAGAATCAAATTCTTGGGCGCCTGGGTGGCTCAGTGCGTTAAAGCCTCTGCCTTCCGCTCAGGTCATGATCTCAGGGTCCTGGGATCGAGGCCCGTGTTGGGTTCTCTGCCCAGCAGGGAGCCTGCTTCCTCCTCTCTCTCTGCCTGCCTCTTGCCTACTTGTGCTCTCTCTGTCAAATACATAAATAAAATCTTAAAGAAAAAAGAATCAAATTCTTTGCTTTGTATGGGTGCTCAAGCAGTTGCTGGATCACTACTACGTAAGGTTATATAAGAGATCTGACTAGGTAACTTCTATAACATTCCTCCTAACATTTAGACTCTAAGAGTCAATTAAAAAATAATCTGGTATAGGGGCGCCTGGGTGGCTCAGTTGGTTAAACGACTTCGGCTCAGGTCATGATCCTGGAGACCAGGGATCGAGCCCCACATCGGGCTCTGTGCTCGGCGGGAAGCCTGCTTCTCCCTCTCTCACTCCCCCTGCTTGTGTTCCCTCTCTGGCTGTGTTTCTCTCTGTCAAATAAATAAAATCTTAAAAAAAAAAAAAATCTGGTATAGCTCTTCCCAAATTGTATCTTTCAAGATGTTTACAGGTCTTATGTGAAGAAAATGAATTACATGCTAAACTCACATGGGAAACACTGGATTAAACCATGTTAAATAGACTTCTCTACTGTAGGACCTCTTCCAGCCCTTAATTTTGCTCATACACACTGTGAATATTCAAGAAGGGGGTGGGGGGACACAATATGCCACCATTTTCCAAATTTATTTGAGCATGTAACCTATTTTTTAATATACCTCTTCAATGTTCCACGGAATGACACTAGGGAAATGATGATCTAGTACACAGAGGGCTTAGAACATTATTTTTCAAATATTTACGGACATATTTTCAAGGAACAATTTCTCTTTTCCCAGACAGAAATTGAACCACTAATACTGGATTTAAATGTTGTGTTAAAAAAGGAGAACTTCTGGGGCTCCTGGGTGGCTCAGTCTGCCTTCAGCTCAGGTCATGATCCTGGAGTCCCAGGATCCAGCCCTGTATCAGGTCTCCTGCCTGGTGGGAGGCCTGCTTCTCCCTGTCTCACTCCTCCTGCTGTGTTCCCTCTCTAGCTGTTTCTGTCAAATAAAAAAATAAAATCTTAAAAAAAAAAAAAAAAAAGGAGAACTTCTATTTGATGTGTTCTCTTTAAGAATGTAGAAGAGTATTTTATATCACTTTCACTATTTTCCCATGCCCAAGTGAGGAAAAAATTTCTATAATCACAAGGTATTTTCTCAGATATTGGTTATCAAGTTAAGCTGAGCTCACAGCAGCTTATTAAAACTACTCAGAGCTGCAAATAATATTTATATTCTGTACTGCAAAGAGGTTTCTCTCAAAATCCTATTTAGTTCTCAGTATTAAAGGTAAGGATCTTCTCTTAAACACTTTCTTAGAGTCTCATATTTTAAAACACTAAAGCTGTCAAAATGACCATAGCATAAACCAGAGTTACAAAACCTGAAAGCAATCACTGTGATTGTGTAATCATACTTTATGTGCAAACTCAATGGACTGATGAATCTCAAGTGACTAAGAACCCCACCTTCCAGACTTTGAGTCTACTGTTTCTTGCTCCTAAAGGAATCTAGTAACTCTCTGGAGCTGCTCTGTCCTACACAGTCCCCTTTAGCCATTTTAATGGAGATAATTAGGCATATTTTTTATTATTTTATTTTCAGTCTAGATTATTAGATATATTTGGATTAGCTATTTTAGTTTTAGATTCACTAAAGTTAAATAAAACTAAAAACTCAGTCCCTTAGCTATGCTAGGCACATTTCAAATGCTTAACGGCCAGATGTGGCTCCGTCTACCCTACCGGATCACACAGACATAGAACATAACCATCATCACCAAAATTTCTATTGGACAGTACTGCTTAACAAGACTAGAAAGCTAAGGACTTCTTGGGGTCTAAACTCTGGATTTTAATGAGGACAAAGTTAGTCTGATACAGAGACAACTTCAACTATTAGTATACATACAATCCTAGGAAATGGCAAAATAGTAATTATGTGTATGTAAGAATGCAAAGTCTTGTAGTCTTCAGATTGTCTTTTCCTCCTGTGAATCTGTAGAATACTAAAACTAATATTCATATATTTCTTCCTCATTCCCATTCTTTCACAACTCAGAAGTGTTTTAGGAAGCAAGCTTTCTTGGCACGCCTGGGTGGCTCAGTCAGTTAAGCGCCTGCCTTTCTTTGGCTTTCATGATCCCAGGGTCTTGGGATGGAGCCCCACATTAGGCTCCTCTGCTCAGTGGGGAGCCTGCTTCTCCCTCTCCCTCTGCATACTGCTCTGCCTACCTGTGCACTCTCTGTCAAATAAATAAGCAAAATCTTTAAAAAAAAAAAAAGGGGAAGAAAGCTTCTCATTCAGGCTGGTCTCAGCTGGTTTAAGAGCTTGATACACTGAATCAATAAAGGAACACATTTATCATTCAGAAAACCATCACACCCTGATATGTGGGTGGAGAACAATCAGCATGGGAAAATAATCTTATGGCAATCAGGCAATGAACTAACTTACAAAATCTTGCAGAGATGTTCTCATATGAGTCAACTAGGTGAACAAATTCTAAGAAACATGGTTTTAGGGAGCTTTTGAAACAGAACTGTGGGGTTCACGTACATACAAAGGTGTACATATGCTGATGCAATAGTGTTTTTTGGGTTTTTTTCTGGGAGGATATATCAAAAACTTGTTTACATTATGTTCAAAAAGAGGAACTAGAGGTAAACAGTGGGAAGAAGAGTCAGGTAAAAAAAATTTTACTTTTTTTTATACCATTCTGTTTGAATTTTTCCAACTGTGTCATGTTTCTCCTTTCCTTTTCAATGTCAGTAGGAGTTAACTGGGCAATAAGATTATGGGCAATGTGCCACTTTTTCTTCCAATCTTCTGTATTAAAAAAAAATCTAAGAAATTTCTTAGCAAGTTAGATCAAAAACACTAAATTTAGCAATATAAAACAAAAACTCCGTATGATCATATTCCAAAAAGTTATATTTACACCTGATGGAGCTCTTATTGGTATCAGCACCTAGCTCAATTCTGGTTTTCCTGTGTATAAAATAGCGAACACCAATTTCCTTTATCTATCTTATGTGGCAAAGGTAACTCAAGCATATGTAACATTTAACAAGCTGCAAGGTAAATTCCAAATTAACTTATGAAACTAAGACCAAAGCTACTAGCTGATGAGATTTAAATACTTAGTCTCAGAAACAGATCATGAAGATATTTTGCTATCCATATAAAAAGGGCTAAATCTACATTTCTGCCTTCTTAGAAATGTGAAAAATAAGGGCTGATTTTCCTTTCTTATCTACGGTAGTGATTTTCTAACAAGAACGGCAAACTCTGCTGAAACCATTACAATAGTGATACAATAGTGATGTTCTTTTCTTTCTTCTTCTTCTTCTTCTTCTTCTTCTTCTTCTTTTTTTAAGATTTTATTTATTTATTTGACAGAGAGGGAACACAAGCAGGGGGAGTGAGAGAGTGGGAGAAGCAGGCTTCCCACTGAGCAAGGAGCCCAATGCGGGGCTCGATCCCGGGACTCTGGGATCATGACCTGAGCTGAAGGCAGACGCTTAACAACTGAGCCACCCAGGTGCCCCAGTGATGTTCTTTTCTACTAGAAAGACTGGTATCTGAAACTCTATTCTAAAAAATCAGTGACATAAAAAATATATGGAAACTTCATAATACCTGGAGACATGAAATTTAATGTTCACCCACTGGGACAAGGCCCAAAGGAATTAGAGCTAAAATGAATGAGAATGTTCCTGGGTAATAAATTTATGGAACTCTTTGACTCCAAAACAGTGATTAAAAAAAAAAGTAAGAAATTCACTAAGGACTTACATAATTTGTGATTCCATATATAAAATCATTATTAGAGGAAATCAGGAATAAGGAAAGGTTGTAGGGAAGAACATGTTACATACTTAATGTTTTTGACCAATAAAATAATAACCACTTATTAAGCATTATGTCAGGCACTCTAAGCAGATAATTTCATTTCTCTTACTACTACAAAATAAAATCTCAAAGGACAAATGAACTATGACTTAGAGAATTTACATAATTTACTGAAGATCACAGAGGTAATAAGAACATATCATAGAAGACAGCTATGACCTATTTTAATGCACTGTGATCTAAAGCCTAACTAGCATTTCTACTGTGCAGCTATAAATGCATCCAGGCATAGCCTTTGTGGGACACTACCTTCCCTAGCAGAGCACGAAACAGTAGCTCAGTCATATTCTAACTTAATTCCTCCTAGCAGCAATTCTGAAAAGTTCTCTGTGATTAGAATAGTTCCCATTCTGGAAGTTTCTTCAAAGACTTAAACTAATTCAAGGATTATTCCAAAAATTCCAAATCACTTAAGCACAGAGGCTAAAGAAAAGTATTATAGGGAACATGGTACCTGGTACACTCTGGGGTATTCAATAAATGACTATAAAGGTGGCTGAGCTACCTTTAAACTTGCCCTCGATCCCTGATCCCCATCATGGCACTAGCTTAGGATTATGGGAGGGCTTCCTTTAGAATCAACACACCGTCCTGTTCTTCTGCTGTATCTCTAAGGTTGGTGAGATCTGGACCAAGTTCCTCTGAAGTCCTCAAATAAGCCACACAGATAAAATAGTCCAAAGGATATGTAATAAAGAATCCCAGGACACATTTAAACAATGATACTTTTTTGTGTTTTAAGTTTCCTGATTGATAGAAAAGAAGATAGTTAAGAAAATGATAAAAATCAGAAATATATTCATACAATCTATATGGATGGGATTTGTATAGTAAATCAAGGGTGAGGAAGAAATGAACAGCTAGAAGAAGACCAAAAAAAAAACCAACAACAACAAGCAAACATATTTTGTAGGTAACTGTGATATTCAATAGCCATTTACTTTAAGAGCTATATGTGGAAACAAACGAATTGATGATAACCAAAAGGAATAGAGGGTTGGATGGTGATTATTTTATGGCAAAGAACAAATCATCTGAAAAGACTACTTAAATGATTACTTCCAGCTTAAAACAAGATAAGGACTATTGTGACCATGATGATTTCATAAGGTTCGAGTCACCTTAGACACCTTTAGTTGAGGATCACCTTCTATCTTCTTAGTTACCTGGGACTGATCACTTGGATTAATATAGGCACATTAAATGTTTCTGATTTTCTTCCACTTACCTCACTATTTAGTTCCCTTTTTATGAAGGAAATTTTAAAACCAAAGAGATAAACATCAACTTACTTGTTCTGTGAACAGCTCTAGTTTCAGTTTTGGTTAAGTAATGGGTACAGAGGGTAAAAAAGGGACCAGCAGTAGAGACTTGTACTTACGAAGGCCCAGGAAGAAAGTTTTTGTCTGCAATAACTACGCCCCTTCTTAACAGCAGCCGTTGCAGAATACAGAACAGGAAATGCATTCTACTGACTTTTTCTTACATGTCTTTTGCTTTGTTAGTATAATAGGGATATACCTGAGGTCTATCAGTCACATATATTTACAGGAAAAGAGATAGTCAAACAATTCTTATAGGAATAGAGAGGAAACCACTTTTGATAAAACTGATTTACAGCTGTGCCATCTCACTACTTTTTCTCTCTGGTCATTTTAAACTTTGCTAAGATTTCATTCAGATATTTAAACAAATTTTTTAAAATTCAGTCATTTTTAAAAACTTTTTTTATATTGAAATTTAATGTTTCTTAAAAGGAGTATCTTAACATGTTAAACCCTGATAACATTAATTTACCTACTAGAATCAGACTGCACCTTTTGCTTCTGGTTTTCATAAACAGAGGGTATAAAGTAGACTATAGTTATAAACTTTACTAATAGTACGTGTGATACAATATTTTAAAACAGTTGATAAACACTTGTCTTATCTTATCTTTAGCTAAAATGACCTAAAAACCTAAAAATCCCAATTACAGAGTTTTGTGTATATAACAAATACTCAAATCTGTTAAGAAATTCATCTTACCTGCTCTGTAGCTGTGGGACAGTAGAAGACTAATAAGACAGTTGTACAGATGTTTATTGACAATCCAATGATGGTGATGAGATTTGGGGCAATCCAGGAGGGAACTCTTCCAACTAGCCATTCCCAATACCCCTGCATTAAAGGCTCAAGCAGGGACCGTCCGGCACTCTGATATCTGTGCTCTTCTAGCCGCTTTAGTTGGTGTCTTGACAACGGTGGTGTAGGTAACTGAAACAATTTATTTAATACACATCCTGGAGTACTCATATGCCCAAAGCCCACAGGGGACTCCGGGTGAGGATCTCCACATCGTTTCCTCGTTGACCGATGCCCACTCATGGATCTTGGCTGTCTTTTATTTGAAGAGAATAATTTATCTTGTTTCACTGCTTTTTGTGGCTATTCTTTACCTGAAAAAAGAGAAAAAGACACATCTGTCACCCCTATTTATATCAATGTCAGTAAATTAAAAAACAACAACTGGTAACAGTAATGCGTATCAAACAGATAGGAACACAATGGATCTGTTTTTAGTTCTTGTTCTTATTAACGGTGTAAGACAGAAGTCATGTAACTTCACCCTCAAGTGAAAAATATTAAGGAATTTTAATAGTAATATGCTTCTTGACACCTTATAGCTTGTCTGACTTCAAAGCCCTTGCCTTTTTCCCCCTATTGCACACTGATTTCAGTAATATAATGGAACAAATCTTAGAAATGACCTAATCATTTCACATAAACATGGACACTGAGGTCCACAGGCAAACCCAAAGACAGCTAGCAAATTAGTATTCCTATCAGAGGAATGACTTGAATAATATGGGTCTTAAATCATATTTTAATGTTAAAAGCTAACATTGGACACTTACTACACACTAATACTTCAAGCATGTTTCACATTTTAATTCATTTAATCCTCACAACAACGCTAGAAGGTAAGGATTATTAATTATCGCCATTCTTATAGAAAATGAAACTAAGGCACAGGGGCTAACTTCTTCAAGCTTATACAGTTGGTAAGTGAGGCTCACACAAACACAGGGTTTCTGTCTAAGCTAAACTGAAAGATAAAACTTATTAGTGGAAAGGGATATTGATGACGTTTCAGGGGGAGTGAAAACAAACAAACAAACAAGCAAAAAAAAACCCCTAACTGTAAGAAGACAGAATCTATGTATTAGCAGAGTGACCTGATGAACTGAGGGAGTGAAAAAAAAGTGTAAATGTATTAAGTGATGACTCTTTATAAAGGACCTTCAGTTTAATCCCGGAGGTACTTGCATTTGATTTACAAAAGATTAACGATGACATAATTATTATAAATTACTAAGCAACATAAGAAAATGACAAGAATATTTTCAAGATTAAAGGGTAGTATATATGTATTCATCAGACTGCATGCAAAATGTAGTGAGAATACTCAAAAATTAGTATGGTGACTTCAAACATTCAAAGTAGTGAGCAGCTAGAAGAGGGTGGTAAAAATGGAAATATGAAAGACGGTCAAATCTATAAGTAATTTCTATTTAGAAGGAGAATCAAGGGAAAGCACTTAGGAATTAGATATGAAAGGTGAAGGAGGAGAAGAAAACACAAACCAAGAGAGACTAAAAAAGAGAAGTTAAGAAAGAAAACCAGTAATTTTGGCTTGGAGGGTGATGGAAGGGGATCTGGGGATAGAGTTTAAAAAAACAAAAGTAACTTTTAAGTAGATATGTTTTAGACAAAAATCAAACACCTGGAGTTTAAGCCAGGGATGGAAATTTCAAGTTATCAACTCTGGATGCTAAAGTCTAGTGTTTTTTGTTTTTTTTTTTCTGAAATAAATGTTCTTAAAGGGATTAAGCAGGAAGAAAAAAGGAAAAAAATAAGAACTTGCAGGAAATTCAGTTACAGAGCAAAAGAAAGGGAAACCATAAGAGGATTAAGGGGAGGAAAAAAAGGAATCATCTCAATAGAACTGAAAGGGTAGTGGCATCAAACCAAGAGAGGTGTACTTCGATCTTCTGGTAGAAAGCTATCCAGAATGCAATATGAAATTCCCAGAAATGTTCCACTATGGGAATATATAATGTGATACCCTAAGTAGGACATTTCAACAATGGACCCAGTACCTAACATGCCCAAGACTACTTCTCTCTATTCCCATACATATCAAGTTCCAAAGTTTCAATGTCACCAAGGATCTAGAGTGACAACCAAAACCTGAATCATGTGTCTCAATAATTGGTTCAGAAAACAGTTTTGTAATTATTAACTGCCTTAAAAAAATTTTCAAAAATCTTAAATCACCATTGCCACAATTTACCTAAAGTGCTGAGATAAAAATATTGAAATAATTTTCAAACCAAGGCAAATTATTTCAAAGAATTCTTCCACACACTCAACTGTATCATAAAACAACTGATTAATGTCAAACAACTGGTTGCAAAATCATTTTAGAGAAAGTTACAGACATAACCACCCAAAACTTAATTTTATAGTAGTCAAATTTTCTATAGTTAAATTAAATGATGCATCTTCACATTTGGTGAGCTATAATAAATCACCTTTTACAGAATTCAACTTAAAAATGGGAATAAAAAGTTTATTCATCTCAACTTGTACTTTATTATTGTAGTATTCCATTATCCGACTGTAAAAACCAAGTGACATATTGAGGGTGTTGGCCTGCTTTTGGCATTAAACAACTACAAGCAACTGATCCTAATGGTTTTAAATTTGAGCATTTGGCAGGATTGTATGATAAACTGATGCCTTCTTTCTGAGGTATTTCCCCTTCTGACCTAGATTTTTTTTTTCCCTTTTATTTCTCTGGTAGAAAAGTCTACATTTTGACAAACCTTTCTAGAATCAGCCATTACATAATTCATAGATTAAAAAAAGCCAGTGAGTTTTTAACTATTTCAATTTGGCAACATTGTCTCTATGGAGCTACTAGCAACAAGACTGCAAATATAAATTCAGATACATGTAGCCCAACCTGCAGGTATCTACTTTGCTTTCAAGACAGGCCTACAGGCGTAGACACAGAGGTTGTTGTCACTGTCACAAGTCCATCACCACTCTTCCTTCATCTGATCACATCAGAGACCCAGAGGCTACTGCTATTCAAACCACCTCAGGAAAAAACAGGAATTTTTGAATTTCAGCAAACAAAAAGCAAGCATATGTCAAGGGAGTGCAACAGGGTAGGTAACTATTATAGGAAGATTGGACTTTGTGGAGAAAAAGGGAAATGGGAGGTGGGATGGGAATATGGAGTAGAGAAGCAAATACTATAAAAATTATTCTAGCCACTTGAGATTCTTACCTAGTCAGGCCTACGCCCAAAAGGGTGAAGAGAAAATGTCCTTTTCTTGCCACACTAAAAGGAACTAAAACAATAAATGTAAGGAGTTAAAATTTATTGCTGGCTAGCCTAGAAACCACTAGTCCTAAGTTTTTATGAGAAAATGAATTCTAAATGCATTCAGCCAACATTGAGTGCAGTAAGCAAGATAAGACATCGTTCTGTTTCCCACGTCCAGTTGAAAAGTAACTAAAAACAGGTAAACAAGCAAACAGCACTGCACACTGTGACGGGTACTCTGAGGAAAAGTGTGGAGCCAGAAAATAGTTAGGGGCGCACATTTTAGATAAGGTGCTTGAAATCTATGAAGAGGTAGCATTTATATCAAATTCAGAGGAAGAAAGGGAGCTAGCCATTCTAAAAGCAAAAGGAAGAACAGTCCAAGTAAAGGTAACAAGCCCTGAGGCAAGAAAGAGGTTGTGTTTTCAGGTACCTCTGAGATCACTATGGCTGGATAGCAATAAATCAGATGGAAGAGTGACATAAAATAAATTCTGAAAAGCCAGACAATGCAGAGGTTTATAGACCACGGTAAAGAACTGAGATTTTATTTCGATGCTTTGAAAAGGCATCAATGGGCTCATAAAAAAATTTTGTAATTTTGTAGCACAACCTATTCATTAACTGAGGATATGTTTTCATAAATCATAATAGTAAAAGTGAGTATTTTAAGCTGAAAAACTTCCCATCACCTGGAATTCATTTTAGTGTAATACTGATCACAGGCCCATAGCTATTGTAACCTTTCCACTTGTAATCAACAAATTCCCCTTCTCTGTTACAACCTGGCTCTACTGCAATACTCATTTCACAGCACTTAATCATGTTTTGAGTTTTTCTGTTTGCTGTATGGTTCTGCGTCTTCTCCCCACATTGGTCTATAAGCTCCATGAATGTAGAGACCATGCCTGTCTTAACATTCTTTTTCCAGACTCTCATACCATACCCAATATTAAGTAGGTAATCAGGACTTATTGTAGCACAAGGAACAAAAATGGTCCATCTAGTATTCAGCAAGCACCTAACTGTTCTAGACCCTGAAGAAACAAACTGAAATATGCCATCCATGATCCCAAGAAACTCGAAGGGGGCGTGGAGGAAAGTCTTATAAACAGTTAAGTTATAATGTGTTGTGAACAAACTGTTGTGGGAGTCTAGAGGAGGGGGCACATATGGTCGAACAAAAAGTTTTCTTTGTGCAGGCATGAATATTTATGTGAAAAGCCCAACAAAGGTACAAAAATATAATGAGATATTTAATGAATACCTTTACTAAAATTACACACAAATTTTGAAGCTAAATCTATGACACAGAACATCTGTGCTTATAGCAGCTGAGGAAAATGGCATGCTGCCTACATTATTCCTGTGTTCAGCTTTGGGGAACATCTGACAACCATCCCACTAAAAAAGGCATCTCCAACTGCTCAGCAGAGCATAAGGTAAACTTACACAATATCCAACCTGTAGTGTGAAATTCCAGAATTCCCATCCCCCAAGTCTAAGGGTGCCAAGTTCTGAGCTGCACTGATTCTGCAATATGTTTACAGTCCTTTTACGGGAATTAGTGACTACACAGTTCTTTCCAAGCTTTATGGCACTACTAAAAAAAAAAAACACAAAAAACAAAAAAAACAAATGGCCAACACTATTTG
>PITA01002407.1:11868-24274 GCA_004023965.1 Spilogale gracilis | reverse complement strand
ACAAAAGCCTTTTCAGCAGACTTGGAAGCAAAAACACTACTGTGTAATACAATTTAGATCTACTGTTTTGAAGTGAAATCTTGCATTCCTTAAAAAAAAAAAAGGAAACAACTTCCTCCAGAAAAAGAGAAGAAAAGTAAAAGCCTGGCATTTTATATTTTTGTATTCCCTTAAAAAAGACAGCACAGCATGACCCTCAGAACATCACTAGCACTTTAAACCAGCTTAAAGAACAACTCTACTGCTGCCTAAAAACAAATTGACTATGCAATAAAATGTAATTTGGCTTATGGCAAAGTTTAGAGTTATAGATATCAAACATTTAAGTGTTTATAATGTAAATTTGAAGAGAGACTAGGTGTGGGCAAGGAAGGAGAATACATTTATAAAACCATAGTTGTAAATATTCAAAACAATCTATTAACTGGACAAGAAATAAAGATGCCTCTGACGGAACAAGTTAATACAAGAGGGAGATTTATAAAACTTATTTCTCAAATGGAAGCACTGTATAGACAAGTTGTACAAGGGACTCTGACTACACACAACAGATATGCTGCAAAATAGATGCTTTTAGAACTTCAATCGCTAGAACTTTATGTGAACGCCAATGTTCCAAAGTAGTAAAGCTAACTATCCTTACCACAGTCTAACTTGCGGTGTTCGTCAATTAAATACACACACTGAACATCTTCCCATCCAACTAGCTCAAGTGCAGAAACTGAATCTTTATTCTCTGCCCACATAGAAGACACTAATATTTGCTAAAAGATAACTACGAATTTGCCTATCATAATATGGGTTCATTAATGAACTAAGAGACCTCAAGCAAAATTATACATTATATATTTTGCAAAACAGCAAAATGACACCACGTCAAGCACCGAACTAGAGAAAACAAGTTAAACACAGCTAATTGTAAAGATCGCATCCATCCAATGTTGCTGGGAACACCTGCAAACAGTAGCAACCCTCCCAGACCTTTCTCCTTCCAAGAATAGTGCTGAAATAAACCCTAGCTATCTGTAAATAAATATACGCTGAAATTTCTAGAAAAGTTGCTGACGAAGAAGCGTGGTCCAGCCACGAAACACCAGCACCGCATTCCAAAAGGCAGGCCACCCCGGCACGGGATGCAACACGGTTTGAGGACCTGGAAGCACCTGAGGAGGGTGTGGACCTGACAAGGCAAGGTCGGTTCCACGCGGGCAGCGCCCTTAGTCCGCGCAGCCCCGGTCGGCCGAGGTTCTCCGCACCACGACTCCCAGCTCCCCCATTCAGCAAACCCCGGGCTCCCGCGCTAGCACTCGGTCACCTCAATCTCTCCACCCCGGACCAGAGGGGCAGGTGGCCCTCGCCCTCCGCACTACCCAGCGCGCGAGGCCAGCCCGCGAAAGGAAGCACTGCGTTCGTCTCGCCGAGTCCATACACACCTATGTTCCAATGCCCCACCCCAGAGCATGCAGCTCTCTATCCACGCCTCTCGAGAGTCGTGCCCCCCAACGCGTCCGTCACACCCGGCCATCTTTCCAAGGCCGAGCCCCGCAGCCTTACCCCAACCCGCGAAAGTACACCGCTAGAAATGAGACCTCCGCCTCCAGACGACTGAGTGACTCTGATCGGCGGCAGCCCGTTCGCGACACTTTCGCGTTGCCGTAAAGGGATACAGGGTCGGAACGAGCGGCGGCGCGGGCGCGCTCCTCGGGGCGGGGAGCGCGCCCTAGGCGCGGCCTGGCTGCTCGGGAGCGCGCCCTAGGGTCCCGCCCTGTGTCGGTCCGGCCGGCCGGCCTCGGACGCGGTGGCCGTCCCTGGCTGAGTCATCCAACAAGGTAGGCCTAAAAGGGCACGAAGGCGGGCCCCAGCCTCCTGCAGGGGTGTAGGTCAGAGAATGGGATCCGGCGGGTCTGGGAAGTGGAAGCTGTCCGGAGCCCCCCACCCCCGTGGCCCGCGCGCGAGTTGATGCCGGCTGGCCGTGCTTGCCCGGACTACCCTGCGAAGCGCGGGAGTGGGACCCGCTGGTGGCCGGAGCACAGGCGCACTCCTGGGGACCTGGGGGACAGGGGCGGATGCAGGCTGGCCTCAGGTCTCCGTGCTCACCTTTGCTTCCCTATCTTTGGACCCTGCGGGTTCCTCTCCCCTCTGACCCCCGCGCGGGCAGAGCCAGGCTACGCCTACGCATCTTTTCCTGGCCGCAGGCAGAGCCCCCAGAGATCCGCGTTCCTGAGCTTTGCGCCTCTGGAAGGAGGCAGCGGTGTAAATTATGCCTTGGTTTTGTTTTAAGCGGTTACTGAGAACCCTCGCCGCAGTCCCGCAAAAACTGCGGCTGGGTACGGTTCCAGTTTTCACACTCAGAGACCTTGGTAGGGAGGTTGGGGGGCAGGCTTGAAATTGATCTATGGTGACCTTGTGTTTATCCAAAGCTTGTCTTCTGTCGCGGGGCGCACCTGAGGGGTGTGTGGGCCCAACACAAGAAGGGTCAATGGCTAGTTCTTTGATATCCTCATACTGTTCGTTCTTTACATTAGGATACATTTGAAAACCAATAAACACAACAGGGAAATAATTTTTCAAGTTCTCCCAAATTTTAATTTATAGATCAGTACCCAAATGCAGTTCTGTAATTATTGTGGCATTATCAGATTCTCTTCCCCGCCCCCCATTCTCCTCTTGTAATGGTTGATCCAATTTACATAAAAAAAAGTTACTTAATCTTCTAGACTCTTTGGGATTTAACAAGTTACAAGAATATCACATTTATCAGAAGGCCAGGCTAGAGTTTAGAAAAATAATCGGTTTCTCTTATGCTTTGCTTTGGGCCTGGTTGTTCTATGGACTTTTAGAAAGAGCTTAAGGCTATCTCTCTTCACTTGGAATATCTAGAATTTGCTTTCTTATTGTTGCTTTGCAGTCACCACTTGGAGGAGACAGTATAAGGAATTAATCTTATTACCAATGGCTTTCAAATATTTGTGAACTTTTAAGAATTGTGACCGCAGTTCTGTTTCATGGATCTTCAAAGAAAGCAGAGAACATAGGTGAGAGATGCAAGAATATTTCACTGAGCACTCTTACTACTAGATGGAAGTTATTCTTGCATATTTTCAAAGGTTTCTTAAATCACTAACCATTAAAATTTTAACTTTGCTTGGCAGTTGGCCATTCATACTTGTAGCTTTCCACTGAGAAAATACATGGGCAAAAGTAGTCTTCCTCACCAAGTCAGGGCATTTACATTTTTTAGTTGTCATTAGCAGACTGGTAAATCATTTCACGCCCTGCTTGTCTTCTAAACTGTCAGTTTAAATGAGAACCCTCAAAGCCTGAGGAGATAGGAATCCAAGAGGATTCACACATGTAAAGAATTAAGTGTTGTTCCCATCCTTGTGGCCAGTTACAGTTGTACAGAATTGCTAAATCAGCTATCATTGTTACATTGTATGTTTTCTCTGTTCTACTCCAAGGAACAACCCTTTGAGATAGCTACAAGTCAGAATACTGTAACTAAGGGAAGCTAAGTAACATTCCTAAAATCATACAGCTGGAACTTGATAAAGCCAGGATTTGCACTTGGGTGAAGCTGTCTCATAACTGTTTTCTTCCCGTTGCATCACACAGACTAGTTAATGTTTTATTTTGCTTAATAATAAGCTATTCTTCTTTCCTCATTTTTGTCTTTACTTCCATAGGAGGGAATTCCGTGTTTTTCCTTTTATTTTATCTTTTTTGATGTCAGCGAAAGGTGTTTAATGTGAGAAAGGATAGGAAAATTGACATCCTAGATTTAAAATATTATTTAATTTCAGATGGTACAACATTGTTATAAAACATACTACTACACTTAACCTGATCAGCACCAGGTATTGTACTGGAGTGTGGAATCAGTGTATTATACACCTGAAACTAATATGACCTTGTATGTTCACCGAACTAAATTTAAAATAAAAATATTAAACACAAGTATTGACTCTTTAAAGAAAAGTAACTTACTAATAATTCTGTAACATAGTGTCCTACCCATGAACAAATATTGGTGCATTGACTTGAAATTGTACATGTTTAAAAGAATGTGGTCTGAAACATTTTCTTATTTTCTTTGTATGTAGATTTCAGGATTTACAAAGGTGCAGGTTTGTGCAGATTTGAAGACAAATATCTTATGAGCTTGTAAAGCAGGTAATTCATCTTTTACAGTCTAAAAGAGGAATAGCCATTTATTGATAGTCGTTGACAGTATTTTACATATAATAACTCATTTAGTTCTTGCATAAACCTCTGTGAAGTGAGTGTTGTTTTAGACCATTTAACAGTTAGTACTAAAAGCTACCACTTATTATGTAACAGTAATGTGTTTCTTTACTGGTGCTATGTCAGTGCAGTCCCTGGAAAGGCTACTCAGCATCATCCAATAGAACTTTCTCATGATAATGGAAAGGTTTATAGTAGCCACTAGACACAGGGGGCTTTTGAGCACTTGACATGTGGCTAGTATGACTGAAAGACTGAACTTTAAAGTTTTAGTCCATTGAAATTTTAATTAATTAATTAATTTTGTTTTGTTTTTTAAGATTTTATTTATTTATTTGACAGAGAAACACAGCTAGAGAGGGAACACAAGCTGGGGAAGGGAGAGAGGGAGAAGCAGGCTTCCTGCTGAGCAGGGAGCTACATGGAGCTCGATCCTGGGGACTCCAGGATTATGCTCTGAGCCAAAGGCAGACATCTTAACAACTGGGCCAGCCAGGCGCCCTGAAATTTTAATTTAAATAGCCACATGTGGCTAGAGGATACTGTTTTGGAACCTAGGGTTACTCTGAGGTGTCAGAATCTGGATAACCTGGGAAAATGGCAGTACTGTTTACTGAAATAGAAAAATCATAAATCTTTTTGGGGTTTAAGAATCTATTTGGTTTTGGCTGTTTGTTCATTCAGAAAATATTTCATGATTACTATCGGCTAGGCCCTCTGCTATGTTTAATGAAGTGGAGTCTCATCAAGGATTTTATCCACGTAAGACCCTTTCCTTCTTTGTCATAGTGTAGAAGACAATAGCCACAAGAGATGTGCAAATCAAGTGTTCTCAGAAGGAGTGCCTATTTCTAGATGCAAAGAGATTAGGGAAGGTCGCTGTGGAAGATCATATTTAAGCTTGATTTTAAAGAATATGAAGGGCGTGTGCATGCAAAAATTTTTAAAGGAAGAGGAGGTTATGCTTCTAGCAATGGGATGGACACAGTGTTTTGGAAATTTCCTTTGGCCAAAACACCTAAATGCTGGATAAATTATATTAGCCTTTTAAGTGCATTGCAGGCCTGTAGAACAGAAAGGGAAATTCCCATGGCTAAAAGGTCAAAGAGAGAATAGAAACCAGAGTAGTAAACTAGCAGTGTGTCTTTTGGTTTGGCTGATAGCAGAAATAAAGCACAATTAAGGACCAGTGATAGGCTCGCTCCTCTTGCTCCCCACCCATGGTAGAGAGAGAACTCATAGCCCTTTGACCTCTCAGGTATACAACTCCAAGATGCACCATTCACATGGTAGTTTGTATAAATGTGTTTCAGGGGATGATTTTGTTCAAAAAGTTAAAATGTAAATATTCCTACTTGAAATTGTACAACCCATGGCCTTGGAGAACCACCTTTCCCCAAATTCAGCCAGGATTCTGAAAAAACTACTCAGTGAAAGGTGGGCTAGGAAAAGTATCTCCTTCCTGGCAAAGGGGATCACATGGAAATTTGTTCATTTTCACCCAGGTCCAGATCGGTGAGTAAAGCTACTTCTTGAGAACTTGAAAGGTTTGCCTTCACTCTGATTCAAGGTTCAAATTTACATATCTACATGGTCTAAAAAACCTGGAAGTCCAGAAATTAAAGTTGGCCCAGATTGATAATGTGCCAGACTGCCTGGCAGAAATAGATACAGATCCACCCTGGAATGATTCACCCTTAACCTAAGCCTTTTAGAATATTCCCAATAAAAATCATCCAAATTCAAGCTCATAGTCAAAAAGTATAAAACAAGTTGGTGGAACCATGAAATATGAAACTAGACTCTTCTAAGGATGTTATGTAAGAATTAATCAAAAGAATTTTCAAAGAGAAGAAAGAAGAATTAAAGATTTTACAAGTAATTCAAAATTTATAGAAATTGAGAATTATTGTCCCAGAAACTTATGCTGGAGAAAGCACTATAGGAATGTGGTAAGGAATTGTGTTTAATTAGATTGATGAAGAAAATTGGTAGAATGTTAAAAGACTATAAAGGAAAAAAGAAAAGAATAGAAAGGAGGAGATTTTGGTAATTTAAGCAAGAAATTATTCAAATCAAGTCTATAATGGTGACTTTAGGGATAAAGGAAAAGAAACTTATTTAGCAAGACTTAAATGTACATATTTAGGGCGCCTGGGTGGTTCAGTGGGTTAAACCTCTGCCTTGGGCTCAGGTCATGATCTCAGGGGAGCCTGCTTCCTCCTCTCTCTCTCTGCCTGCCTCTCTGCCTACTTGTGATCTCTCTCTCTGCCAAATAAATAAATAAAATCTTTTTTAAAAAATGTACATATTTAGCAACAAGTCAAATGATCAGAGTAAATGACAAGTTCAAGTCAAAAATGGCTGAGATTTCATTTTTGGAAGAAGCTGAGCACATGGAGGATTATGCAGATAAGAGTTATTCTTACGAAGTTCATGGGAAATATTCAGTTTCTGTCCATCAAACTATGAGAAGATACTCCTCCAAACATGACATTATTTTCACATGCATAGGAGTAATTTCTTATAATTTGAAAGTATTTCTGTATCTATTTTTAAAAATTAAATGCATTCAGATACATTAATATCAAGTAATCATAAGTGAATTCAGAAACAATATCCTCAGTCTGAAATTTAAGAGAGGAAGTGATGATGTGTGATGTGTGTGTATTTAGGTGATCTTTTTCTTTTGCTCCTCATGTGGAAGTTGGAAATATGGTGAACAAAATGGTTGGTTCCTGCTCTGTCAGAAGCTAAGGTTTAGTGAGGAAGATAAAACCAAGCAAACAAGCAACAGTTAAATGAGAGGAGTGCCCTGGTTGGGGAAGTCAAGGGTGCTCTCGGAAACAAAGTAGGGACACTCAGCTGAAGCTGGAAGAGTTGGTACTTGAAAATATGCAGGAGTAGGGACACCTTTGTGAGTTGGGTGGCTGCCTTCAGCTTGGGTCACAATCACATGGTCCCGGGATCATATCCTACATCAGGCTCCCTGCTCAGCAGGGAGTCTGCTTCTCCCTCTGCCTGCTGCTCCCTCTGCTTGTGCTTTCTCTCTCTCTCTGACAAATAAATAAAATAAATTTTTAAAAAAAGAAAATATATAGGAGTTAACAGGTGGTAGTGACTGATGCTGGAGGGTGATAGCATGGTGGTCTGTTACCCAGCTAGAACAGCATACAAGAGAGCATGACACATTGGAACATCTGAAAGAAGATTGCTGTAGCCATATAGCATAGTGATTGGTGCTGGAACAGAACTGCCTTATTTTGAATTCTACTGAGTCCCAGCCCTGTGACCTTGGACAGTGCGCTTAACCTCTGTAATTCTGTTGTGAGAAGTAAATGAGATCATGTATTTAAGGTGATTAGTAACGTGCTGACCAGAATAGACACTGCGTTTGCATTTGTTATGATGATGAAGATGATGAGAGCTAGACCAAGAAATTGGGAACAAAGAAGTTGCCAGAGATGAATTACCAAAATCTAAGTAGAGATCAGACAATGCACAGACCCTGTAGACTGAGCTAAGGAGGAAAGACAATTTAAAAGGGCTCAGAGAGGCCCTGAAATATTCTTTATAGAAGGATAGGTAGCCAGATTGATATTTCAGAATTTTAGAATGATCACTCTGATGTTAGGGTTGAGTCCACATTGGTCATGGTTCACACTACAGAAGGACCATTTGGGAGATTATAATAATAATCTGGCCAAGAAATGATGGTATTTTCGGTAGAGTAGTGGCAGTGAAGATGGAGAGAAAGGGTGGATTTGAAGGAAATTTAGGAGGTTGAATAAACAGTGCTTACTACTTGATGATGTGTGGAAAGCTGAGGGAGAAAGAACATCGCTGGATATGGCAACTGGATGAAGCTCGGTTCCATTTACAGAGAAACTGAAAGCAAGCAGGTATTAGTAGATGGTGTGGGGGATGACTTCAGAAGTGGAATAGCTCATGGTGATAAGTACAAGATAGGATGGCTAAAGTAGAAGAGATCAAATACGTGTGAATAATCTTCTGTAATCTGTTTTTTTCAACCTCAGAAGACCCGTTTGAGATGTGGTGGTTTCAGCAAGGTCTCAGTTTCCTCCCTTCTGCCCTAGTAATTTGGACAGCTGCTGCTTTCATATTTTCCTACATCACGGCCATAACACTTCACCATGTTGACCCTGCTCTGCCCTATATCAGGTCAGTGAAATGTATTTTTTTTTAATAGGAGACTGTCTATGTGTCATTCACATTTTAACAGTGAAGGCAACATTCCATGTTCACGTTCTAAAATTCAGATTTTATGTTTAACATTACAACAATAAAGAGAATATCAAAAGGAAGTTGTATTTGGGCCTTTCCATGTGATAGAGAAAGGTGGAGACAGAGGGGTATGGTTCAATTAGTAAATTAGTGAATTAAGACACTCTAAGTGGCTCGTCTTCCACATAAATATTTGAGGTTGTCTCAGGAGAGAGAAGTGGAATGATTCTCCCCTTAAAATTAGAAAATGCTGCAAACCACAGTAATAGTATTAAAAAATAATGGTAATGACTATTTATTGATCTGCTTACAAGGTAATGTTCTAAGCATTCTTCAGACGATAAATAATTGAAGCCTTACAGCTACCCTATGAAGTAAGAACTGTTACCCCCATTTAAGAGAGAAGGAAATAAGTTATTTGTTCAAGGCCACATGACTCAGTAAGGATTGGAACCAAAATGCAGTTTGGGCAGTTTGACTCTAGAGACCTTGCTTTTACTCTTTATGACATATCATCTAGATCTTTCTGACACATTAAGTATCAAAATTTATTGGTAATATTTTTGAAGTTTCAAAACTAATGATGATATAGGTATGGGTACTCAGTTGCTTGTGCTATGTTCATAATTCTTTTTTTCCAGTTATAAAGACAATATATACTTATCCTAACAAATTTTAAACAATACGAGACTGAGTATAAAAGTAAAAAATGAAAGTCTATTTCAGCCCCTCTCCAGCTCCTGCCTGTCCAGAGGTAATTAGTGGTTTGGTTGATTTCCTTGCATAGTTTGTTTTGTTGTTATAGCTGTTTCATTTATTTATTTGTTTACATTCTGGAAATAACCTCTTCAATGTAGAAAATAGTGAATTTTTAAAGGATGACAAATCAGAAGGCTGAATTCATCTTTTTAAAATATCAAGAAGAGATCACAATGTTACTATCTACATTTGTTCCCACAGTGGTATGGTGTGGAGTGGTATGGTGTGGAGCAAAGAATAGCAGCAAATAGGGAACACTTTGGGAAGACATACAAAAATCCAAAGATATTTTAGAATTTAAGGTTCTAATTCTAGGAGTAATTTGATGAATAATCACCACTGATCAAACCACTGTGCTGGAGGAACATGTAGCTTAAGGAGCCAGGTCATTCTTTAGTAACTTTTTAGAGAACATACATCAGTAATTCTTGAGTGCCTTTTCAGCATTTTTATTTCCCTTTCGAGAACTTGTCTGCTTTCACTTTAAAGAGCTTTTAATCATTTAAGAGGCCTTTGGGTTCTTTTTCAGAGTTTCAGTTCTCTGATGGCACTGCATGTGATTTTCTGATAGTACCCTAGACACTTCCTTTTCGGTCCCTGTTCTGCCCTTCTATTTTTCTGCTACTGACCTTAGTATTATTACCCTGGGATCTTTGTCCAACGTTCTAATACATTTAAACTGAGTACTACTTAATTTTGCTTTTCAAGCTCATTTCCTTCATCTGAAGAATGATTAAGATGCTCTGCAAATTTCCTTTCAGTTCATAGATCCCATTGAAAGGGTTTAATTGTTAATAGTCCCAAAAGACATAACCAAATGTAAATTTCACTCCAAAGACAATTCCACTGAAAGTATGTTTCAGGTGTTCTCTTCGTTGGTTCAAGCAGTAGATGCCCAGGTAGAATGCAGGAGATGAGAACTGGGGCATAAAAACAAATTATTAGAATTCCTATGTATATTTTTAAATCTTGATATTTGAACTTACCTAATAAATATATATATTTTGAAGTTACACAATCAGACTTTTTTTTTTGGATGGCATGTGATCAAAATGGTTTGATGACCACTGGGTTGGAGTGCCGTGCTGATGAGGTGATGGACTTGGCTGTTCTCACTTGTAGGCCAGTTGGTATCAGACTGTGCCAGAGCCGAGGCAAGAGCACACTTAGCCCGCCATCTTGGAAGTGCATGGTTTTGTTTCCTTACAGGGTGTTTCTAAACTGTAACATCTCTTGAAATATAACTATTAAAATTTTAGGAAATCAATTTTTTTCTGATTATAAGAATATATATACATTATTCTTGAAAATTTGAAAGGTAGAATTAACAAGCAGCAAAACTGTAATCCTCATTCCCTGAAGATGATCAAAGTAACAGAATCTTTGGTTTCCAAAGATACATCTTAGAGTTGGAAGGAGCAATCTTAGAATTTACATGTGTTACTTTACTTTTGAAACCTAACCTAGATGTTCACCAAATGCTATTGATTCCTTACCAGACGTGACTTTCCCTATCTCTTTGATTCCCATTACACTGTGTTAGCTGACATCCTTATTATCTCTTTCCTCTAATATTTCAGTTTGTGGCCAAAGACTTGGTCTTTTTCATCTTTACTGTAGTTTGAGAGAAGGGAAAAGAACTAACATTTGATGGGTGTCTCCCTGATGTCTGCTGCTTTGCTAGATCTTTACATGTATTGTCAATTTCATTTCCTCATGTTGAGCTGATGGGACTGGGAGGGAATTAATAGCCCCATTTTGCAGATAAGGAACAGTCATAGCGAGATAAAAGAGCATACCCAGAGTTGCACAGTAAATGGTAGGTGTTGATCTGGATCTGTGTTTTTCCTTCTGCCCTGAAACACAAGCATGTAAGCCGATGTATTGCAATACATTTTAATTGGTGATTTTAATAGAAGTCTGGACAGAGTACCCTGCGAGTCCTCATTCTGCTGGAGGAGTTGGTGGAGGCTTTGGAGAGCAGGGAAAAATAGATCCCATGTGGAAGCTCCAAGAGGGGAAGGGTTTTGGCTCTTACTAACCACTGTACTCCTATCCCAAAAATACTATTGGGTATGTAGTAGGTGCTTGAGAAATGTTTTGTAAATTAACAGGAAATGATTAGGTATTAATTGAGTTATAGACAGGGTCAACAACAGATGACAAAAGCGGAGTTGTAAAAGGACCTGTAGTGTTCAGGGAACATTCAGGTGGGACAGAGGAACATACCTGCCCAATGGATGGAAAGCAGTAACACAGCCCTAACATACCTGGGGGTAAGATTGTTGTGTTTAGTTTAGGGGTTTTGTGTGTGTGTGTGTGTGTTTTAAGATTTTTATTAGTTTGTTCAAGAGAGAGAAAGAGAGAATGAGCAGGGAGGAGGGGCAGAGGGAGAGAGAGAAGCAGGCTCCCTGCTGAGCAAGGAACCCGATGTGGGTCTCAATCCCAAGACCCTGGGATCATGACCTGAGCCAAAGGCAGCCACTTAACTGCCTGAGCCACCCAGGCACCCAGATGTGTTTGTTTGTTTGTTTGTTTTTTGAATGAATTTCTGTTGATTTCTGTTATCTGAAAAAGAAGTAATCTCAAGTGATATGGGAAAAAGGTGAATTAGGGCTTCTGGCTGGCTCAGTCAGTTAAGCCTCTGCCTTCAGCTCAGGCCATGATCTCAGGGTCCTAGGATGGAGCCCCACATTGGACTTCCTGCTCAGAGGGAGACTGCTTCTCCTCCTCCCTCTGCCACTCCCCCTGCTTGTGCTCTCTATCAAAAAATAAAATCTTTTGTTTTTTTAAGTGAGTTAGATGAATACTGTGAACTCGAACTGTCATGTTCTCATAAAATTATATGAGTTGGGGGCCCCTGGGTGGCTCAGTCATTAAGCGTCTGCCTTCTGCTCAGGTCATGATCCCGGAGTCCAGGGATCAAGCCCCACATCGGGTTCCTTACTTGGTGAGAAGCCTGCTTCTCCCTCTCTCATTCCCTCTGCTTGTGTTCCCTCTCTAGCTGTGTTTCTCTCTGCCAAATAAATAAATAAAATCTTAAAAAAAAAATTATGAGTCAAGCTTGCAATTATATAAAAAGATACAGGATTTGAGGGCGCCTGGGTGGCTCAGTGGGTTAAAGCCTCTGCCTTCAGCTCAGGTCATGATCTCAGGG
>PITA01002407.1:0-11768 GCA_004023965.1 Spilogale gracilis | reverse complement strand
ATGAGTCGAGCTTGCGATTATATAAAAAGATATAGGATTTGAGGGCGCCTGGGTGGCTCAGTGGGTTAGAGCCTCTGCTTCAGCTCAGGTCATGATCTCAGGGTCCTGGGATCGAGGCCCGCATCGGACTCTCTGCTCAGCGGGGAGCCTGCTTCCTCCTCTCTCTCTGCCTGCCTTTCTGCCTACTTGTGATCTTTCTCTCTCTGTCAAATAAATAAAATCTTAAAAAAGAAAAAGATACAGGATTTGAAATAACCCATTATTTGTTATTCCTTAGAAAAAATACACATGTATATTTAGAGTGAGAAATCCACATACCTTTTTTTTTTTTTTTCTTTCAGTGACACTGGTACAGTAGCTCCAGAAAAATGCTTGTTTGGGGCAATGTTAAATATTGCCGCAGTTTTGTGTAAGTAATGGAAATTGTTTTAAAAATCAAAATTAATAGCAAAATTGCCCTTTCCTTCTTTAAACACTTGTGTTTCTTGTTTTACTTTCTGGTTATATCTGAGGGAATGTTATCAGTAAATTATTGATCCCAGATATGTTCCTTTTCAAAGAAAGGCAGTTTCTAAAAATGCTAAATTATAGAAATAAATCCTTAAAAATATCTATTTGACTCCTCATTCAAATAGAAGTTGTAAAGTATAACGAAATATTTCTTAAGACCTTAAATGGATTTCTTAAGTGGCCAGTAGAGGACAAAAAGCCATAAACACACTGACCACAACTAACACCAACTAAATTCATTTAGGATAAACAATTTAGAAGTTTAAAAGTAGTGGTGGAACTGTGTTTTGATTTTTGAACGATGTTCTAATGTCAAAGGAATGGAATTCCACTGTATTTTACATTCCTGTTCATTATTTATTTTTTGAATCAAACTTTTATTAATGATTATAACGAAAATATTTTTCATCAGTTGTGTTTGTTTTAAATATTTGCACTCTTCCATACAATATCTGTCATCTGTTTGGATCAAAAACTGAAGTCAAGGAAGTGATTCAGTGTGCAGAAGTTCATCTTATGACTAAAGTTTTCAAACACATGTCTACAAAAGCCTATCTCTGTTTCATTTTCTACACTTCCGAGTTCTTGGGCAATATTTTTGCCGTGGGAAATTTGACTTGCTTTGACCCTTTCTTGATAACAAGGAGGGTAAAATGGGTGTTTCTGTTTGTTTTCTGTGTAATCGACTGCTATATCCGAACGAAGTTGTAATAATTTGAAATAAAATGAAATGGGGGTGAGGCAAATCACCGTTTGGTGGGTTTTTTTTTTGCTGGTACCCATTTTACCCATATTCTAGCAATAATTACTTTAAACTTTAATGCTGATCATATAGAATACCTTATTTTATGTAACACCATTAGAAATTTTCAGAAAACATCAAAATTATCTCTTAAATTTTATCCTAAATATTTGTAAATGTGAGGCCCATGGGAGTACCTTTCAGTCACACAGAGGTATTATTAGTTCCATAATGCAACCTTAAAGGTCATTTAAAATCAACAGCTGTTTCTGTTTTTTGTTTTTTCTCTTCTCTCAGATTAACTTTGAAAGGAGGATTTATGTTAGGTGACCTTTGTTAACTCTTTGTTGGCAACTTTATTCCCTGGTTACTTATTACTTTGTTGTCTTTTGGGTTATCTCTTCCCAGGCATTGCAACCATTTATGTCCGTTATAAGCAAGTTCATGCTCTGAATCCTGAAGAGAGTCGAATCATCAGATTAAACAAGGCAGGCCTTGTACTTGGATTACTGAGTTGTTTTGGACTTTCTGTTGTGGCAAACTTCCAGGTTTGTGTTTTATCCCAGCCTAGGTATTTTCCTGAGGTACATAAATTGATACATGTTAAAAAGGAACGTTCAGTTACACACTGTTATTGTTTCTTTGCCTTAACAAAGTAAGATCGTCTGCCTTTAAATTATTTGACCTTCTTAGGGTTCACTACATACACAATTAGAAAAATTCATTCTCAGTATGCTCCTGAAAACCTATAAATTATTCTTTTAAGGATTCACAGAACTCTATTAGACTCTTCATTACTACTTAGTTGGAGATTACTCTAAGACCAGGGAGAATTGATATAAATTATAAGTGACACAATTACACATTTAAACTTTAAAAATATATATATGGCTGCGGGCACCTGGCTGGCTCATTTGGTAGAGCGTGTGACTTTTGATCTTGGGGTTGTGAGTTTGAGCCCTGTGTTGGGTGTAGAGATTACTTAAAAGTAAAGCTCTTTGGGAAAAAAATTTGCCTAACAAGTTACACTCATTTACCTAGTTTATATTCTTGTTTAGATGTTCCCTTTGTTCACCTCTATTTCTAGGTGCTCAGCCCCTCATATGAGGAAGTAAAAGGAGGATATGGAGCTTTTTCAGCTTTTTCTCAGGGGATTCTTAAAGTAGCAGGTTAACTTTCACAAATATTTGCAAACTCTTTACATTCCTTTCAACTGACATTCATTCAGATGAGGCTTTGGTAATACCAGATGTATCCTGGGCGTATGGGTATTTTTTGATTAATCTCGCTGCAGTCTTCAAAGCTTCAGTTTAGACTGAATCTAATAACCTATTTAGACATCTAAAAACTATTTCTACACACTCATACAGATACACATGCACAGGCATATTCGTGTATCCACTGCAGGTATTTTGGGCTGGTAGATGGCTTTCCTTCCATGGTGATTTAAGGCACAGACACTATCCATCTTTGAACTCTCCCATTCCCTAAGTCCTTATTGTCTTCTGCATCTAGCCAGCTGAAACAGTCGAAGAGAATATGCAGAAATCACACCTGCTTAACAGTCTTGACCTGACAGTGACTCACATTCTGCTGACATTCTGCTGACATAAGAGGGCCTGGGAAAGGAAATCATGCTGAGCATCAGTAAATCTTGGGGCAGGTCCATACTGTGGAAGGGACACAATTTTTGGTGGCCTGCTACCTAGCTATCTTTGCCACAGATAGGATCCTGCTTTCACCAATCAGCTAGTGTGAAAAATACGTTTTGGGGAATTTTTAGTATATGGAGAGCGATTCTTTGTTCCAGTTGTCCCTTTATCAATTTAATGGTATCTCTCATCCCTGTATGGTAAAAATGAATACCAAAGTGACCTCCACACTTACGACGCTACATCTGTTAATAACTGATATTTGTTTACACAATCTGGTAAATTCCTTTTTTTTTTTTTTTCACAATACAATAAATTCTAATGGCAGTTCTTGATTGTAGCCTGTGCATGCTGCCTTTCTGCCTTTTTCTCATTTACTTATAAAAACGATTTATATACTTTTTTGCCATGTTCCATTTAGATTTCATTCTAATTAACCTTCACCACAGGGGTCCTGGGCCTTTTAATGTTGAATCAAATTCCTTTTTTCTCTCTTGAATCTCTTTTCATGCAACTTTGGACCTGTTGAATTTCCTCTATGTCCTTCACTGATGGCTTCATTGCCGGGCCCATTTATAAGCAGACTCTGTAACAGTACCCCGATATCCTTCCTTCCTTTCTCATAGAAACTTTTACTGCTTATTTTAAGTGGTGAGTGCATTGCCCCTGCCTCTTCCCACTTCTGTGTTGCAGAACAGACTCAAGTTATAGAGTTTGACTTTGGAAGAGACTCTAGCAGTGTGTTTTAAAATAGGGATATGTTGGTTTTACCCCTTAAACGTTTCTTGAAAATATCTGCTTCTCTCCATTTCCATCTCTGCTTGCTCTCCTTAACCAGCTCAGATTTCATCATCTTTCATAGTACCATGGCCTCCTGAATACTTCCTCTGCCTTCACTCTTACGTCCCTTTCATTTAATATTGCAGCCAGTGTAATCTTTTGGAATTATATATACATCTCACTCTGTTTCCCTGTACCCCTGCTAAAAGCTGTACAGCTCCAAAGTTCCATGAAAAGAGATATAATCAAGAGAGAAAAAGGAATTTGATGAACTGCCAAACTGCTTAATTCAAAGGTCTTGCATGATCTACTTCTCCAGCCTCGTTCTGCATCATTCCCCTTCTTAATATCCTCCCTTGTACGTAACACTGGACTTTCTTTGTTCCTTAAATAAGACAAGTTTATTTTACTCCATTTCACATGTTTCTTTTGTTGGACATTTCACAACCCCAAACCTAAACAGATCTAGGTATTTTCAAGTTCTCCGTGCAAACTACTTCCTCAGGGAGGTCTTTTCTGTGAATAGATTTGTTCCTATATAGTTCGAGTTTTCTTTACTTGTATTCTTTGTGTTCTCTTAGCCTCTGGAAACAAATTCTTCACAGCACTTACTATAGTCTAATTTTATATCTGTGGTTTTTAAAATTTTTTAGTTGATCTATTTCTCCATTAATTATAAGTGCAATGGTTTGATCACCATTGTAAATTCATCACCTAACATAGTACTTCAAACAAAGATGTTGTTATTGTTTAGTGACTTATTATAGAGGCCAAAGGGACGAAGAAGGATGGATAAAAATTCTCTTGCTACTGCTGTGGTTGTCTATGCTTCAAGAGACTTATTGGGATTTGAAAAACTCTGACTTAAAAGTACAAACTTAATTTCTTTGAAAACAACCGTGTATAATAATATTCAGCAAAACAAACACATGCTAAGGGTCCTCAGTGCCTACTTAGAGGTATTTTTCCCTTAAAGGGACATTTATCCTTGAGGAAACTTGGAAAGAATAAGTAAGCAGAAATCTATATTAATTTCATAGGGCTGCCATAAGAAAATACCATAAATTGAGTGACTTATAGTAACAGAAATTTAGTCTCTCAAAGTTCAGGAGGCCAGAAATCTGAAACTAAGATGTTAGAAGGGATAGTTCCCTTTTGGGGACACGTGCATTTTCTCTAGTTTCTGACAGTTACCAATCATCCTTGGTACTGTGTGGGTTGTTGAACACAACTCCATAATGCGTGCCTCTGTTGTCACATGCCATTCTTTCTTCCTATTAAATTTATCCTCAAGGAGACTTCGGAGAGAGGATAAGGATAAGTAAGCAGAAGATTAGTTCCCAAGTTTCATTAACTGCTCGTAGGTAAAGATTACAGACCATTTGATGTATAATTTATAAGTTCTTTATCAGACATTTGGTCCTCACCACACATATCGCTGTAATTTTTCTTATCTTTGTCAAAGGATAAGTTTTTATCTTTGCTTTGTGAAAGGATATATTTATAAAGAGGATAAAATAATGACTTTTGCACATGTTATTTAACTTATTAATTAATGAGGGGAATAGTAGGTATTACAAATCAGCTGAGAAGTCAAGGTACTAGAGGTGTGTAGTCAAATAAGGAATGTTAAAGTATATTTATGATGTAAAATTGGTCATTATTCACAGTGGTAATTAATAACATTCAAAAAGACACAATTTGCATACATATAGCTATGGATTATTTGCATTACTGTCAGTTTTCTAGAAGTTAACCTATGTCTCTACACATAACTTCTATCATTACAAAAGTTTTTTGTGAACAATAGCCTAAACAGAGCCAGGTAAAACTCAGCATTCGTGTAGAACCGGTCTCAGAGGCTCCAACATTCTACTGGAATACTCTCTAGCCCATTTCAAGGTTTTTTGCTGTTTCCTTGGTCTCTAAAATAACAAAATTGAATATACAAGCAGAAGTACTGCCAGTTAAAACTGGTTTTAAATGCCTCTGTTTTTAATTGTAAAAATACAGTAATAAGCGCTCTCCATTCTTTACTTTTACTTTTTAATTGACAGAATTTTGTTGTTGGGACTGTATACTGATCACAGGTGGGCATGAATCAGGCTGTATCCATAGTTAGTGTAATCAACTTAAATGAGAATATTTTTAAGGGGAACAATTCACCCATATTTCTGCTCGTAGCCCAAAAATAGTTAATTTCATTTTTGCTTATATTTTTCTTGTCTATATTCATGTGTATAAATAAATTCCCATAAGAAGATAAGAAGATAATACCATTTTGTATTATGTTTTGCAGGTGCTGCATTTTTTTTTCTTTGTTACGGAAAGTGGTAATAGCAATGCATTTTTTTTCTCTTCCCAGTACTTGTAACTTATTGCCAATTATAACACTACAAATCGAATCATAATAGCCCTTCCTCTCCAAAAGAAAACCAGTGGCTTTGGTAAAAACATTATTACCTTTTACTTCTTATAGCTTCAACTTATGAGGTTAAGAAAATTGGGCTGTTTGTTAATTAGCACAGTCGATCCTGAAAGAAGGCACCCAAGCCCTAACGTCTCCCCTCTTTGTTACCATGTCATACACTCTATGCCAGGTGCTCTAGGGCGCTTTCTCAACCACTGAAATACAGAAGGCATCAGCTTCAAAAACTAAAGTGGTTCAACCAAAAACGTCTGTAGAATTTTTGGAGAGCTACTGTTGTCACTTTTAAGAGGAGGGTACATGTGATAAAATATAAAATGTAAATGGATACTGATAAGAGTGAGGTAAAGGAGAAAAAATTTGGAATTTATGGTAATCTTTTGTATAATTTATCTAAAACCAACCAGTGAGAGTCATGAGGGAATGTTTTAATTTGTTGAGCCTTTAAATTGCACTTAGATTTAAATTATATATAAGTTGAAACTCCCTCCCCCGAGCTGCCCAACCATCCTGATGCACACTTTGCCGTCCGTTGCCCTTTTTTCTTTTTTCTTTTTTTATTGTTACTTAAATTTTTTTCCCAGTGTTCCAAGATTCATTCCCCATTCCCCACACCCAGTGCTCTATGCGATAGGTGCCCTCAGTACCCACCACCAGGCTCTCCCATCCCCCCACACCCCTCCCTCCAAGTCCCTCAGTTTCTTTCTGTGTCCAAAGTCTCTGTTGTTTCGTTTCTCTCCCTGGATTACCCTACTTCCCATTTACTTTCCTTCTCCTACTGTCCTCTGGTTACCCCTCATGCACCGCAAGTAAGTGAAACCATGTGATACTTGACTTTCTCTACTTGGCTTATTTCACTCAGCATAATCTCTTCCAATCCAGTCCATGTTGCTACCAAAGTTGGATATTCATCCTTTCTGATGGAGGCATAGTATTCCATTGTATATATGTACCACATCTTCTTTATCCATTCATCTGTTGAAGGACACCTTGGCTCTTTCCACTGGATATTTTTTTCTGCTTTGTCAAAGATGATTTGCCCATAGATTTGTGGGTCCATATCTGGACTCTCTACTCTGTTCCCTTGGTCTATTTGTCTGTTTTTATGCCAGTACCATGTTGTCTTGGTAATCACAGCTTTGTAATAAAGCCTGAAGTCAGGTAATGAGATGCCCCCAGCTTTGTTTTTCTTCTTCAGCAATTCCTTAGCGATTCAGGGTCTTTTATTTGCTTCCATATAAATTTTAGGATTGTTTGTTCCAACGCTTTGAAGAATGTTGGTGGAATTTTGATCGGAAGGGAATAGAAAGTATAGGTTGCTCTGGGCAGTATAGACTTTTTAACAATGTTTATTCTTCCGATCCATGAGCATGGAATGCTCTTCCATCGTTTTGTGTCTTCTTCAATTTCTTTCATGAGTGTTCTGTAGTTCCTCGAGTACAGATCCTTGACTTCTTTGGTTAGGTTTATTCCTAAGTATCTTATAATTTTTGGTGCTATAGTAAACGGAATCGATTCTCTGATTTCCCTTTCTATTTTTTCATTGTTAGTGTATAAGAATGCAACTGATTTCTGTGCATTGGTTTTGTATCTTGCCACATTACCGAATTGTTGTATGAGTTCTAGTAGGTTGGGGGTTGAGTCTTTTGGGTTTTCCACATAGAGTATCATGTCATCTGCAAGAGAGAGAGTTTGACTTCCTCTTTGCCAAGCTGGATACCTTTTATTTCTTTCTGTTGTCTGATTGCTGTTGCTAGGACTTCTAACACTATGTTGAACAGTAGTGGTGAGAGTGGGCATCCTTGTCTTGTTCCTGATCTCAGAGGGAAGGCTGTCAGTTTTTCCCCGTTGAGAATGATATTCTCTGTGGGTTTTTCGTAGATAGATTTTATGAGGTTAAGAAATGTTCCCTCTATCCCTATACTTTGAAGAGTTTTGATCAGGAACGGGTGTTGTATTTGGTCCAAAGCCTTTTCTGTGCACTGCCCTTTTTTCTATAACCCTTATTACCGTCTAACATACGATGGGCTTCTTTTTTTTTTTACTTTTTATTATTTTATTATTATTTTTTATTACTTCTAAAGTTTGTCACTTATTGTTTGTACTTCTTCACTTTGAATGTGAACTCTGAGGGTCAGATTTTTATCTGTTTTGTTCACTAATATATCTGAGTACTTAGAACAGTGCTTGACACAGAAGAGGTACCCAAATAAACAAACATATTATTCAATGAGTAAATGAATAATTACTGCCGTATTTTCAGTAGTGACATATGAACAGTTTGGTTTACTGTAATCTTCTGGCTTTTGTGGACTACTATGAGAGAGAGTTGCTTCAGGAAGTAATCTCTAGAATTCACAGTGCTTTTCCATTCAGTGACTGTTCTTTTGAGATCGCTAGCTTGTGCTTTAAAATATTGCGTTGACAATATGTTTTGAGAGTTTCTCTTATTTACTTATTTCTTCTTTCTGCCTTTCAGAAAACAGCCTTTTTTGTTGTACATGTATGTGGAGCTGTGCTCACCTTTGGTATGGGCTCGTTATACATGTTCGTTCAGACCATCCTTTCCTACCAAATGCAGCCCAAAATTCATGGCAAACAAGTCTTCTGGATCAGACTACTGGTGGTTATCTGGTGTGGAGTAAGTGCATTTAGCAGTATCCTTTGCTGTAAAGTGTGGCTCTACTTGGGAATTAAATAACAGAATTAAAGTGAACGCTGTTGACATATTGTGAGCAGGCATTTTGTGGGTGAGGCTCTTGGGTTCTAACCCTAACATAAAGGACGAAATTCAGATTTTACGTAGGATCTCAGCAACTGAGCTGAGAGCGAAGATAAGATTTAGCCTGATCATACTCACTTCAGAGATATGAAAGATGAGTTCATGTCCTCCCAAGAACAATTATCTAGTACAATCTTAGGCTAGTACTGCTGACTTATTGAGCAAAAAGGAATTGACTATGCAAACCATTTCATAGTAATCCTCTGGGTACATTTTAATTTTCACTATAGCTGTATAATATCTAGTCTTTAAGAAAATAGGTTTGGACCTTGGAAACAAATGTATGAGTAATCTTGTGGGCCTTTAAAGTGATTTTTATTTTTCATCTAATTTAAACTTACAGGTTTTCTCTGAGATTCTCCTTGACTTACCTTTTTTATAGTGCTGACTTGCTCATCACTTTTGTACAGTGGGAATTTTGGCACGGATATTGTACAGAAACTCCACTGGAACCCTGAGGACAGAGTAAGAACTTGGAATCTGTAAAACTTAGTTTTATATTAAAGATGACTCTTTTGTTTGATTTCGATGTATTTTTCATGTCATCATGAAAATTGATACTTTTTCGGTTGAATAATCAATTTGTTAAATTAAGATTATTTTCTACATACGATCAAGTTTATGTAGCGCCACTTGTATTCTTTGGTCATGTTTCAACAGCGAATAATTTTCAAGACATAAGGAGAATTGTGATGGCAAAGAGTTTTCTCAGAAATTGACTTCCCCAAATATGGATGCAACATACCCAGCTGAAATCTTTTATTATTGGAATACTTGTTTTCTGATTTACCATCTAGAAATTTATTATTGTAGACTCTGCATTTAGGTTCCAGTATAGTGGATATCTGAATGGAGATAACATCACTGACCCTGAGGAAAAAAAGAGAAGGGCCTTCTACTAACTAGATGATGAAATAAGTTCATCTGTTTTCACAAACCTCTTGGTGGCATTTCATTTTGAATTATTTTTAAAGAATTAACCCTGTATAGGACATGTTTGTGAGAATTAAAGGATGAAATAATTGACTAGTTTCCCTCAGTTATAATTCATATATTATTTAATGCTCTAAAAATAACCCTGAGTTTATCATGAGCATTTTTCACTGAAACACCTTTAATGGCATTTAATGAATCTTATGGCTGTGGGAAATGCAGTAACTTCCTGATTATAGGGTAGAGGCTATCCTGTTTTTTAGTTCTTCAAATGGGAATTTTATTTGCTCTAGATGATGTTGCAATAGATAGAGCATTTAGGAGGACTTTCCTAACGTCTTTCTTTAATTCCTGAGATGTGTTCAATAAATTAAGGATTGTTTTGTTTTGGTTTGTTTTCCAGAAAATCTGGATATGGAATTATTTATAAAAGATAAATAGAATTGGGTTTTTAAACAAACCTTATTTTAGGCAGTTTTATATTACAGAAAAATTGTGAAAATTGTGCAGAGGGTTCTATATTCTCAATATATTCTGTACCTACCCCTTTTATTAATATCTTTAATTAGTATGGCATGTTTGTTACAATTAATAAATTCACATGGATACATTTTTAACAGAAGGCCATAGTGTATTAATATGTCCTTAGTGTTCACCTGATGTCCTTTGAATTCCAGAAGGCAGATTGGTTTGCAGGTTTTATGGGTCTTTTTTTTTTTTTTTTTGAGAGAAATTGTATATCATTCAGATGAACTTTCAGAGAATGATTCTTTTTTTGCATTGTCACTCAAGGGTTACGTGCTTCACATGATCACCACTGCAGCGGAATGGTCTATGTCTTTCTCCTTCTTTGGTTTTTTCCTGACTTACATCCGTGATTTTCAGGTAAGAAAACACAGCATTAGATTTATGCAAACTTCCCTCAGGTGGAATAGAAGAAGTTGCTATAGTCAAGTCTCTAACATTTTTGAGAATTAACTTCATAAGCAGCGATGCCAGAAGAAGAGCTGCTCAGGTAAGTTGTTCTGTGTTCGGGAAAACAGTGTGTAGTTAGTAAGGGCTTCAGCCTTAAAAACGGGATTTTAGGGGCGCCTGGGTGGCTCAGTTGGTTAAGCGACTGCCTTTGGCTCTCAGGTCATGATCCCGGAGACCCGGGATCGAGCCCCACATCAGGCTCCCTGCTCGGCGGGAAGCCTGCTTCTCCCTCTCTAACTCCCCCTGCTTGTGTTCCCTCTCTGGCTGTGTTTCTGTCTGTCAAATAAATAAAATATTAAAAAAAAAAAAAGGGATTTTAAAACAAGCAGATTTCATCAGCTCTGCCTATGTTTACCTAGGCCATCCTCAACATTTCATTTCACCGATGCCTTTTAGAAACCAAAGAAAAAAATGAAGAACTTCTGAGTAGAAAAGCGTGGTTTTCCTATCTCTGTTGGTACTACAGATGATACCTTGATGATAATATAGTATCTTTCTCAGTCTTGTTCCTCTTTAGAATTGATTTACATTTCCAATCCCCAAAATATTCTTCAGAACATGTTGAAGACGTTGAAGATGGCTTTAAGGATCAAACACCTATATATAATTCTCTTTTCTGTTACAGAAAATTTCTTTACGAGTGGAAGCCAATTTACATGGATTAACCCTCTATGATACTGCTCCTTGCCCTGTTAACGATGAACGAACACGGCTACTTTCCAGAGATTTATGATGAAGGGATAAAATATATCTGTGATGATTGTGATTCTCAGGGATTTGGGGGAAGTGTTCAGGAACGTTCCTAATTCTGCTCTGAAGTTTTTAAACAGTTAATCAAGGCTGACAGTGATATTGTTGAATACTGATAATCAAGAGACCTGAATAAAGCCATTTGATAAGTTATTTTAAATGATATCTTCCAGAAGACCATGTAAAAGCATTTATGCCTATACTTCTTTTTAATCC